>ML778661.1:2094834-2122272 GCA_009831015.1 Picea engelmannii | reverse complement strand
CTCCACGTGTAAACCTGACGAGAATAGAATATTCTAGGAAGCAAGAAGAAACCCTAATTAGTTGGCTAATAACCCTAGAAGACAAGTCAGCTCAAGAGGATAACTTGTATTAGGTTATTAGCCTCCAAGAGAAGAAGTCGGCTGAAGGAAATATTATATACTAAGTAAATAGGCACACAGAATGAGAAGTCATCCCAAGAAATTTACCAGTTTGAGTATAAATACAGGAGGCCAATCTTCATTCTAGCAGGCATTCTCAAAACTGTAGAAGCAACACTTATGTGCACTGTAGTTGGCCAGTTTGTGCGCAAGTTTGGAGGAGAGTTGTCGTTGCAGCTAGCAGATTTCGGTTTTGGCTTGGACTATCTCTTGGTTATGGTTTGGACTCTCTGATCAGCTCTTGCTTGGTGATTTATCCTTGGAGAAAGGTGTGCCACCCTTTGTTTGGCTATCTAGCCTAGGGTTTACTTCCGGGATGATTCTCTGTCAAGGTTAAGGTGCTCGGGGGTGGCTTCGGCCTATGGTTGGGTGACAATAGTGATATTGTCTATGGTTAAACAAGCACAACCATTATATTCTAATAGGTTATGGGCCCACACCTCCTTCATTCAGTCTAACCACTGGAAGGGAGCATAGCCATAAGGATACTAAGCTCGTTGAAAAACTTCCGCTAGGGTTTCTAGCAGGAGCAGTTACCAAAGCACTGTCGCTAGGGTTACTAGCAGGTGTAGTTGCAGAAACCTTGACCATGTCGTTGAGGCACCTTAAGTGAAGGGATTGACCTAATTTTTGGATATACTAGTGCGCCCTAGCCTAGTGCATCTCCTGGTACTCTCAGCAAGCCAAGACGTCAAGTTTGAGTTTTTATTCAAATCTAGGGTTGACCAAGTCAAGGAAACCATGACTCACTCTATGAAGTCGAAAAACAAGTTAGATGGGGATTCTAACTTCAGAGCATGGAATACAAGGATTGATTTCATCCTTTCCAAGAATAAAGTGTTGGATATCGTGAAAGGAAATATTGTGGAACCAGAGTTTGAAGAAGGAAAAGAAAAGGAACCGCAGAATGTTGCAGTTATGGAGAAGTTCAAAGACAATGGAATCAATTCCATGAGTATCATGGTGGATTCTATAAAATACCACCTGATACCCTACATCTCCCATCTTGATTCATCTAAGAAGATGTACAATGCCCTAACAAACCTCTTCTAAGTCAGAAACATTGGACAAGTAATGAATCTAAAGAATGAGCTCTGTGACATGAAGATGAATGATGATGACAACATAACATCATACTTTTTGAAAATATATCAGTTAAGAGATCAACTACAAGATATTGAAGATATCATTTCAGAGAAGGAATTGGTAAACATAGTACTCAATGGTCTTCCCAAGACATGGGATGCATTTGCCGCAAGGATGAACACAAGGAAGGAGTATCCTACATTTGAAGAAATTTGGACTTGTTGTGCACAAGAAGAATCAAGGATTAGTGAAAAAGAGAAACCTCAAAATAAATATGATGATCAAGCCTTCACAGCAAGATTCAAGAATTTCAGGAACAAAAGGAAGTTTGGTTCAAGGAAGAAGCCAAATCAAGAGAAAGATATGTCAGAAATACAATGCTTCAATTGTCGAAAGTATGGTCACAACAATAATCATTGTCCCAAGCTAAAGAAAAGGAAGGAGACACGCAAATCATTAGCTGCCGAAGAAAGGAAACCCTCAAGGAAGACCAAGAAGGATAAAACAAACTTCTTCTTCTAAGACAAGGTAACAATATTCTTCATAGTTCTTGTACATACCATGTTTTTTGTACATATCTTGCATATCTATTTCTTAGAAGATAATATATTCAAAGAGAAACTATACTTATGGAAGATCAACAAGATAAGGATTGCTACAAGTCAGAGAATACACATGAAAGGATGAAGTACATCAACAACCCCTGGTAACAATTTAGGTGGAAGTTATTATCATAATCAATCTTGAAGAAACCTAGAAGAAGTAAAGACAAAAAGAAGTTAGAAATCAAGAGGAAATTGGAAAAAAAATTGTGACACTTTACAGAAGGCAATAAGGATGCAGACGGAAGCATGGACTCTCCTAGATGGAGGAAGCCAATTATATTATCAAAAGAAGAACATGCACTCATGCATGAAGCAAGGATTAGGAGGGAGATAATCCTAAATTATATGATCCATTGAAGATGATGAAGTATTTATCCATGGTAGCAACCATGAAAAGCAGCACATGTTCAGTGTGACTTCAGAAGAAGTCTTCTTCGAAAAGAACTCTTAAAGTAATCCATGGTTGTCCATCCACATCCATGATCTTATGATGAAAGAAAGAATTTGGAATCTTCAGAGCATATCTATAGAAAACTCCATTAACTCAAGAGCTAAAGAGAAACATGAGAAAGAAAATGAAGATTCCAAGAGAGAAAGAAAAGACAAAACAACCAGTTAGTGTATCAAGAATCACAAGACTACCATCCTGATATGAACTCACTAAAAGAAATCAAGCAGAGGAACTGAAAGTTGTGATGAAGAACAATGTATGGAAGACTTATGAATGAAAGCATTGCGAGATCCAGAACTAGAGGTTCTCCCAGATGGAGGGAGAAGACTATGATGATTATTTGTTCCAAGTAAACCAGACATACCTCTACATGAGCCATTATATCGTCCGCAATATCCATGGGTTGTAGTTTACATCAGATGAATGCAAAGACTATTCTCCAGAATAATTGAACAAAGAGCGTATGAAGAGCAACCTCAAGGATTTGAGGTATACCAGAAAGAGACCCTTGTATGCGGATGAAAGAAGACAACTTGGTAGAGAACCTCCAATGCACAGCAGAAGCATGGTGAAAACTTTATATATTATATCAGAATAGTTACTTGGAACTCCAGAATGATGGATTGCCAATCCATGACAAAGATCTCATGATGATAGAAGAAGTGCCACATGGATATGTTATAGTTTGAGCCTTGCCACGATGTTATGAGCTAGCAAGAAACAAAAGAGTTGAATTCAACTATGATATATTGTAATGATCAAAGTTATATGAAGCCTTCAGAGAAAACCAGTGTTCCAGAAAGACTGAAGTACATTGAGATCAAGCATTACATTCTCTGTGATGAAGTCCAAAAAAGAGAATTGGTTCTCCAATATATATATCTCCACAGATCAGCAGATAAGAAGACATTTTGGTAAAGCCTCTGTCCAAGATGGAAGAGTTTGCATACTCAAGTTGGAGCTCATGGAGATGACTTCCTTATTGAAAGAGGAAGAGATGACTCCCAAGTTGGGAGGGAGCACTGATGTGTTATTGACTTATGGACAGACATTTTTCAGTCCGAAAAATGGTCCAGGATGACCAGTTCCTTTCCAGTTCAGAAAGTGGTTTGAGATTTCTGACGGACAAGCATTTTCCAGTTCGTAAAATGGTCCAAATCGAACGGTCATTTTCATAATAAAAATGGTTCGATGGATTATTGATGTACCATAGACAGTGATTCCCCTTGTGGTTAACATAGGGAATGGTCTAGGATAGTTTCTCTTCTTGACGGTCAGTCTCAGTAGTGGTCAAGAAGACTGGTTCGCCTCATCAGACAGTCATTCTTTCAAAGCTCAAAGTTGTGAGCAGTTTCAAAGAATGTCTTGTTTTGAAGGTTAGCACAGGGCAGTGATTTCCTTAGGAAATGGTATGGACAGTGATTCCCTAGGGAAGATTCATTCTCTCCAGGTTGCACTTTGTTTAGTGCCGGAGGAATGGCCCAGATAGGCGAATGGTCCAAGTTCAGCAATCAGGGACAGGCATTCCCTAGGGCAGATTCATTCTCTCCAGGTTACACTTTGTTTAGTAACGGAGGAATGGCCCAGATAGGTGAATGGTCCAGGCTCAGAAATTGGGACAAATATTCTTCCTTTCTTAAGAAGAATAGTCCAGATAGCTCATTGTTGATGTTTTACCTTCTGAGGGAAGATGCTCTTCCAGATCTCACAGATGTGAGTGGAAGAATGGCCCAGATGATTCAATTTATATCATAACAATGTTTTATGTGCAGGTTGATATCAGATGATATGATTGTTATGGAGACTGTATGTCTCCGGACAGTAGATGTATACTATTGTGGTGGATTTGTTACACTAATTGTGACTATATGTCATTGATCAAGTATCTATGTGATACTTGGTATGGTAGTGTACCACTGGATAGTAGTTGTGTACTACTATGGATAGACACAGTTGTGTTCTATTGAATGGCATTGTTTTGATTGCATTGAAGACTATCAGTAGTGTTGGAAAATGTTTATCATCTAGATGGAAGATCAATGGAGAGAAATTTCTCAGACAGAAAATGGTCCAGGACATATGTTCAAATTAGAAGAATAGTTCTTGTGTCACTCTGTGGAGTGAGTGACTTATCCAGCATCATGTCTGATTACTCAGATGGAGTATGGTTTCGAGAGATGATGCAGTTGGTGACACTGATAGTGATGATGGTGCTCGTGATCTAGTCATGAGATAGTCTATATGACTATGTTGATGCTACCGGGTGAATGGTATGTTTGTGCTCAAGACCATTACCTTCAATACACCCCTAGCTAGGAGGGAGTGTTGATATTATGGTAGCTACGGGAGGTATTTACCTCCACGTGTAAACCTGACGAGAATAGAATATTTCGGGAAGCAAGAAGAAACCCTAATTAGTTGGCTAATAACCCTAAAATACAAGTCGGCTCAAGAGGATAACTTGTATTAGGTTATTAGCCTCCAAGAGAAGAAGTCGGCTAAAGGAAATATTATATACTAAGTAAATAGGCACCCAGAATGAGAAGTCGGCCCAAGCAGTTTTCCAGTTTTAGTATAAATACAGGAGGCCATTCTTCATTTTGGCAGGCATTCTCAAAACTGCAGAAGCATCACTTATGTGCACTGCAGTTGGCCAGTTTGTGCGCAAGTTTGGAAGAGAGTTGTTGTTGTAGCTATTGTAGCTAGCAGATTTCGGTTTTGGCTTGGACTATCTCTTGGTTATGGTTTGGACTCTCTGATCAACTCTTGCTTGGTGCGTTATCCTTGGAGAAAGGTGTGCCACCCTTTGTTTGGCTATCTATCCTAGGGTTTGCTTCTGGAATGATTCTTTGTCAAGGTTAAGGTGCTCGGGGGTGGCTTCGGCCTATGGTTGGGTGACAATAGTGATATTGTCTATGGTTAAATGAGCACATCCATTATATTCTAACATTAGCCTCCACTGAGCAGCAGAGTTGACGAGAAGACTCCAGATGATTCTCTTGTGTGAGGCAGTGAGAAAGAAGATTTGTAGAGTGGACATGTCTGTGGACGAGAACAGGTGAACGTGTGAAGCTCTGGTTCTTCTATGTAATGCAGTGAACCAGAGATATGACATCCATATGGATGTGACCATAGTGGATGAGCACTAGTGGGTGTATCAGATCCTTTGCTATATATTGTTCAAGAGTCAGACCTGCCTGTAACCCTATTTGTAATATAAAGGGTACAGGTCGGCCCCACCTTAATGTGATTAATAATAAATGTAAAAGATAATTAATATGATTTATATTAATTATAATATAATTATTATTATTATTATGTGACTTAGAGAGGTCGACCCTATTGAGCCAATAGACATTTACATGTTTAGGTTACTATAAGTAAAGGTAAAATCCTCGTTGTGGAAATATATCTTTCATGTGAGTTTGGAAATTTCAGCAAGTACATTTACTTGGGAAAAGTGCACACCTCTCTTGGGCACTAGTATTCTAGGGTTTGATCACCCTCTTGTGTGCTAGGTCTCTCTTGGTGGTGAAGGTCTTTCTCTTGAAGAATATAGCAAAGAATTTGGCTGGGTTTTCTTCCCTTGTTGAGAAGGGTTTCTCAGGATACTTCTTGTGTTCTTGTGCATGGTGTTTCTTCTTGTGATCTTGGTTGTTGCAACATTATTGTCTATGGTTAAGTTAAATGCTAAAATGGAATGAACTTCATGCTTAACCTAGCTTATTGAAAAATCAACAGTATTTTAGTTTTTTAGTTTGTAAAATTTGGAAGAAATGAAATCGGGATAAGGCCATAAGAGAGAAAGGGTATGGGTGGTAATTACTATGAAAAAAAATACAACAATGCTTGTTAGTGATTGCATGGGTGAAAAAACAAATTCAGCAAGAACTTTACAAGTCGACTCAATGGAACCTTGGAACCTTTAAGCTTAACAACCCTACATTTTAAAGGGGCAAAACCATGCTTAAGGTTTTGAGAACAAGGTTTGATAACATTGCACAGAACTGGATTGAAGGTGAAATATCAACATCGAGATTTAGGACATATTATGTGGAGGATTTCTTCATATAAATGTATAGAAAAACCAAGCTCATCTAATGATATTTTGTCAAAATTATACGCAATATGCATAACTAAAACTTGAACTAAAAACTCGAAATGGACAAAAATAAACTCTACATGTAACAAATGAAACAAGAGATAAGATCAAAAACGAGATTGGAGGACTCAAAACTACCAGAGTGTAACCATCATCACCACTCCCTAAAATGCGTCATACAAAAACTTTAAATATCTAACCAATTTCCTATATTGTGTTGTATACGAATTTGGCCCTTGAATGTGGTCATATGAATGTGCAATGTAACCATGATTGTGTCCACACTAGTAGTCAAGTTTTATTTGGCATTAGATGTCTACATCTTCAGGCTGATGTGTTTGAATAGACACAATCTATAATAGCTATGTTCTTTGATGGAGATTAAAATAAGTCTTGTGCGTGAGGTTGTCCAATTTATAGAGAAACATATGACTAAATATTTGCTCAAATAAATAAAACCATTATGATATCTCAAGTTCTATGTAGTTTTTCACTGAATGCGTAAAGTTGTAGATATTTTACTCAGTAGTTAAACCATTTTGTTTTTAAAAAGTTATAACACTTCTGATGAACATAATTCGCACTTGCACACATTACACATATATGTATAAAAATGTACACATCCATGAAGAGGAAAGGCTATCTCCATAACAATTTTGAATATTTGAGTGAATCTTGAAACAAGGACCGAGAAGAACAACCATGTAAGCATAGTGCTCCACCCTAGGTGCAACAGGAAAATCTCCACTCATACAATTGCTCTACCATGATGGTAGAACCTTATAGTGAGGTATGGTGGACTTTACTTGTTGCATGTAGATCTCATTGCAATGTAGAGTTGGAAAAACATGTGCTAAAAAATCTTCTTGAACTAGACCCTAAAAGTGTTTGAATTTATGTGTTGCTTGCAAACATCTATATTGTCATTGTAGGGTGGGAGAATGTAAGAAAGGTAAGAGCAATGTTAAAATACAAGGGGTTGAAAAATAATCTAGGATGCAATTAGATTGAGATCAAATAAGAAGGTCCATTCATTAATAGACACTGAGCATGCCCATAAATAGAGAAAATCTACTTTGTGTTGGATACTCGTGTTGGACAAATGGGTGATGTAATGTATAAAAATATACCCGATATTTTGCTACATTGAGTGGATAGGGAGGAGAAGGAAAACATCCTTTGCAACCACAATTCAAAGCTAAACATTTGAAATTTGGGTTTTTTAATATCAAGAGTGGAGCACCTATCGAGATTGCTAAGAACAACAATTGTTGTGGTCTCCGTCACAATATTACTAAATGCATCTCCAACATTTTTGTTCAAAAGATGCAAACCACTTCCCAAGTTTTAGATATTGACAATATTCTCATGGAAATTGTTAGTGATGCTACAAAAACCAAGCAACAAGGCTCTGCCATAACCACAAATTTATGCCTATTGCTTTACTTGCACTATGTCCATGAATTATTATTCCTTTTCCTAGGATGACATAATACTCTGGAATTATAGATGTGTGGGATTTTAACCTAAGGATAATAAATTATTATATAAGGTTATGCTCACTACAATCATGATGTTACGTAATTTGGGTTTTTTAATATCAATAGTGGGACACCTATTGAGATTGCCAAGAACAACAATTTTTGTGGTGTTTCTCACAACATTACTAAATAAATCTCCAAGATTGTCGTGCAAGAGATGCAAACCACTTTCCAAGTTTTAGATATCAATAATATTCTCATGGAAATTGTAGGTGATGTTGTAAAAAACAAGCAACAAGCCTCTATGATAACCAAAAATTTATGCATATTTCTTTGCATTGCACTATGTCCAAGAACTATTCATTTTCCTAGGATGATAGTACTCTATAATTCCTGGGATAACATAGTACTCTAGAATTAAAGAGTTGTTGGATGTTAACCCAAGGGATATCATTTCTTGTATAAGCTTATGCTTGTTTCAATCATGATGTTATGTTATTTAATATTCACACAATTAACACAGTCTCAATGATGACATCTTATGCACAATGAATCAAAAAAGAAACTTGCATTTCCCTATCAACAAAACTTTGCATATCCTCCATATGGTTCAATTGATATTATTTTTCATACACAACACTAATGTGTGCAATTATTCTATAGTGCCAACCAACCAACCCATATCTTCCTCATTGCAAGAGGAATGAAGAGTGGAAGAGAGGAATCAAACCTCCCTTGAGTCCTCGAAGCAATGACAGAGAAGCTTTGTTGAGCCAGAGGGAGCTTCATGATAAAATGTAGACAAAAGGAGTTTCGTTAAAGCAAGAGGACCTTCACCCCGACCTTTATTGCATGGTAGAGGAGCTTTGTCACCTTCAATCTTGAGATTCATTGTGTGAGAGAAAATTATGCAAAACAAGGGAGGGATCTTGGGGTACCCCCTTCTTTGACACTAAGCAACCCACGCCTCACCTTCGTCTACTCAAAGATTCAATATCACAATATAGGGACAGTGACAAGAACAAGGAAATAAACAAAGTGGTTCAAATTTCAAACATAGTAGTCTAGGAAGGGATGAAAACATTAATAGTATGCATGTACACCACCCTACATTAATTCCTTATCATCTACATAGGAGCGATCTAGGATTCCATGGAACCACCTGAAACAAACTAATGGAGAATAACCTAGATAACATCGGGCCATAAGTGTTCTATCAAATGAAGAGCTACCATGATTGAAGGAAGAGAGTTACCAACAAAGGTTAAATCTATAGAATAAATAAACTACTCTATATAATACCATAAAAAATATTTATAACAATCAACGCTAACTAACAAGGATAGTGTTTTATTGAATGAAGAAATGAATATATTTAAAGTAATTCATAATATTATAAATCTAAAAAAAATATTATAGTTTAGTTCTGACGTTGTGTCATAAAAAATTGTTTTGCTAGTATTAAAACTCATTATGAATTTAAGTTTTTTTTCAAGTCTAAAACTGTATTTCAATTAACTATAAAAAAATTCGTAAAATTATTTTTCTATCAAACTTGAAAAATCTTTTAAAATATGTGTGTGTGTGTGTGTGAGCACCCAAAACAACTACAACCAAATTCACAAGAAATTATACTCCAAAGATTAAAGGTGCTTAATTTTACAATTTTGAAAAAGAAACCCAAAACAACCACAATGTGGACTTGTCCACTCATTTGCAAAAGTGTTATGTACAAGAATATTTAATAAAACTTGTGTCTTAATTAATTTGGACAAACCTTTATTGCTTCCATCTAATTAATTTGGACAAACCTTTATTGCTTCCATCAAAACAATACTGATTTGTAAGTGTTATGAATAATAATATTCAGTAAACTTTTGTGTCTTGATTTATTTGGACAAACCCTTCTTGATTCAATTAAAATATATTAATTTGCAAAAATGTTATATAGAATAATATTCAATAAAGATTTTGTGCCTTAACCTTTTTAGAAAACTCCCTATTACTTCCATCAAAACAATGACTCAAGATTGATGCCAATAGAGTAGGAAAAATGATATTGTGTTGGGATAAGAAACCAAAACCCTTGGCTGCTAACATTTGTGTTTATATAATTATAGTGACAAGAAGACATTTTATCATTCCTTATGTTGGCTTGTGTCTAATCATGCTTATGATAAACTTGTTAGAACTCCCTATGATCTAACACTGAGTGCAAGAAAGAATTTCAGAGAATGAATTGAAGCACGTGTTGCATCAATGAGAGTTGGAAGGCTTTGGGTTATGAATATTACAACTCACATAGCAACATGTGTCAAATGGATTATTAGTCACTAAAGAGAATAAAAGCTAGAAGATTATGAGGTTCCAATGAATATCTTAAAAACAGCCACAAAAGGAACATGATGAGACTTCCTAGCCACTTAGAGACCGAGCCATTGATCCAGAGTGAAAATATATCATTTGTTTTCAAAGCATATGAAGGGTATGGGAAAGTTGCAAATCACCTCTTAGGTGGAATGAGAATGATAACCAATTAATTTGGTATCACCTAGTGGAAAGACTCATCTTTCAATGACCTTCTATTTGGTGGGTGCCAATTCTGGGCTAAAATGGTCTCTTGCTAGGTGGAAGTATCCTCGGTACAATATTTTGAGATATTATAGCACAAATATTAAAAAACCGAAAGAGGTTTGCAATGACCCCAAAAGGGAGTGGATCAATTAAGCTTTAGTGATCCAACCCAAAGAAAGTGGTCCTTGATAAATTTTAAGGAGCTAGTCACAGATAGCCTCAACTTTAAGCTAGGTTAATCTTTGAATAAGCAATGGTGCATAGATTGGTATTAGAAATGATTCATAACCTTCACTTGATATACCCTTGATGTGCATATTATTGGCAAGATGATCCAACAATTATCAATAATGATCATAACAAACCATCGCCAACATATCGACAAGGTATTAAACCATCCAACAAGGTCCCATTCATGTTGTTGTCTACTCCACTTAAATAACATGTTAAAATATAATGAACCCAAGGCAAATCCCAAGAGAATTTGGCAAAATAGATAACCCTTAGCCCTAAAATCTAAGCTAAATGAACTCTATTATATGGTGCAATGCTCAACCCCAACCTATTTTTGAAAGCAACATCTATAACCAAAAAATATTAAAAGGTTGAATAAAAAATGGAACCTAAATACCAATATTTCTTCGTAACTTCTACCTAACTACATAAAATTGTCAAAATTTGGGAAGTAGATCAACCCAAAATGCCATTTTCACCTAGAACGTTATTTTTAGAGGCTTATATTAGGTAATATTGGAATAACCCTCAAGAGTACCCTTTATGTGGTAAGGACAAATCCTTTTCATACTTCTTGGAATATTGCTCAACTACCCAACCCGTATGGAAAGAGATGGTTGGCTTCTAGTTGGAATTGAAACAATTTATGAATTATGTGGAGAGCATAAGAATAACATTTTCTTTTATGTGCTAAGAACAAACCATTTTCACATTTCTTGAAGTGTTGCACAACAACCCAACCTATATGGTGATAGGTGGTCAGATTCTATGTCCCTAGAAGGAGAGGTAAAATCCATTAGGTCAAGGCCCTTCAATGGGATTATTATATTTTTTTTCTAAAATATGCACGTAAACTCATTATAATTGAAATAATTTACAATGAATTATGAGGAGCATAAAAATACCACTAACAATAGTTATTTAGTCTTTAAAAACATATCTTCCACTAATTGCATTGTTATTGTCGTTAATCATGTCTGGGAAATTCAAAATCAAAGAGAGAAGGTGACCATAAAGCTCGAATATTAACAAGTTAATTAGCCATTGGAGCAATACATCATATATAATCAACTAGGTTCCACCAAAAGAGGTGAACTGCAATGGATCTCTTGACATACTATTGGGATCAGTGCCTTGATGAGGCACACTCTTACCATTTCCTCAAGTTCAAGGCACAATTAAGAAACTAACAAGTCAAGGAAATAGCTATGACAAGAAAAATACCATCGTTGCCCTGGCTAGCTACGTTTCAAGCTAACAATACCAAATGGTCAAGGTAGATGGCTAGGAACATCAACTCCCAAGGCACCAACAAAGAATCCTTGGGTCCATAACAATCACCATTGAGATATGCCAACAAGTGGTTGGGTCGTGATCAAAAATTGATGGTGGTGCCCTCTTTGCTTCTAGTTCACATGATGTGATATGAATTCAATAAAAGGGCCTTTATTTTGTAATCTCGATGCTATAACCAAAATTTAACACCCTGTGAATATTTATAGGATTGAAGACTTCAGGATATTGTAATTGTGTTTAGTAGCAGCTTACCAATTACAGCCCACTTTTGTTAACAAAAGCCATTTTTTTTACAATTTCCTCTTCTCACGGTGTGCCAATCCCCTTCCCCAATATAGGGGTATTATAATGAAATGCAACATTCAATGAAGAATCCTTCAATAAAGAAGTCACAAGGGGAAGTTATCTCTGCCAAAGTTGCTTAAGATTTGCACCTAGACCCAACAACTTGGAATGTCAAATTTCCACAGGTGAGACAACCACAAGGACTGAACAATGTCTAGGGGATTTAAAACTTGGTGGGGGGTTATCACCCCCCCAACTTAACCATCGAATCAAGAGAATGTTGACAACAAAATCTATTTTCAATAACAAAATAAAAGAAAAAAAAAAATCTCTTTCTAGAGAGGATGGGGCTCGGATTGTATTTCGTAGTTATTAGTATATTAGTCGTATTGCAACCCTGCAATTACAAAGTATGTGTTGATTGCACTGAGAATCGAGGTTCTCTAATAATGGGTGGGAGAGATCTTCATGTACATATGTCGGTGATGCTAATAAAATAAAATGTGAAAAAAAATGGCATGGATATCCAGCACTAAAAAAAAACAAGTCGACATAATAACAATAAATAAATAAACTAATGAAGCATAGATCCATATTAACCATGGATCTTGTGGGGTGGGGAGGAATATGAGTAAACACATTAATAGATGCAAGGTTAATATGGATCTATGCTAGTCACATTTACCTATGAGGTCATGCAAGGAATCAAAGAGACATTACTGAACACCATTCTGCATGTCTCTGAAATTTCAGAAATAGTAGTTCAAGGAAGGCATGCAATGAACAATGAGCTTTCCTTTCTGTTAGGCATTAATTGTACAAAAAATTACCACTAATTATGTTCAATTATTTAGGGTGTCTTCATAAAAATAGAGAGTGCTAAGTTGCTCAAACACAAAGATGTCATCGAATGAAATAAGATAATGAGTCCATCAATATGATCAGTTTAAATAAACTAAATGCAATAAAAACTTTTCAAAATTGTTATATGTTCCAATGTACAACCAAACTCACCTCACATTCAATTTTCATTACATGAAAACTAGACGTGTCATAGCATGCGAAGTTCAAATTTGCACCCAAAGAGATTATACACCACTAGTATATGAAGATCTCATTTAAAGACGAGAGAAAACCCTCAACTCATAAACGTTGTAATTAATTTAGAATTATCTTTTAAAGTTACCATTGCTCCGAGAACATGTGGACTTATTGTATTAGATAGACCACCTTTCCCTGAAAATTATAAAGGTTTTATCCTTGACATAGCTCTGCAGCTTAATCACTTAGAATTATCTTTTAAAGTTACCATTGCTCTGAGAACCTGTGGACTTATTGTGTCAGATAGACCACCTTTCTCTGAAAGTGATAAGGTTTTATCCTTGACATAGCTCTGCAACTTCTTCACGTTCAAGTCCAACTGTTCTTGATCTGCATCATAAGATCATAAAAATATATGATGATTCCTCTTTTCACTAGTCTCGTTAACAAGAAGCATTTTTATTTCCTACACCTCTTTCAACTTGGAGATGTATTCAAAACACAAGAAAAATGTAGTATCTAAACTGTGCAATGGAACCATATTTAAATATTAAAGATGCCACAACAAATCATTAAAGATGTCATAGATCTACAAATAAAATATGCATGGAAGGGAACTAGGACCTATTGCATGAGGAAGAGAGCTTCTTGCCTTCAATTATTCAAGGAAAAGCCTCAACTAAGCTTAAAAGTGCAGCAAGAAGCTTGCATAAGGACCACTTCTGTTACCTTTTTCAAGAAAGGTCAACAATAGCATGAATATAAAACATACAACATCAAATCCCAGTCCCTGCTCACAACGATAGGACTTCATCCTTTCTCTACTATGTGTATGCAATATCATCCATTTGGAAAACATTATCCAGATCAATAGGAAATATCTTCATTAACATTCAATTCAAACCCTTGTAAATGTGCCCTGCACCTCTTACCAAATAAAGGAAAATCCAGAAAGCATAGATGATTGTGAAATAGTTGTAAATATTAGAAAGTAATGGTCATCCTTTAATTTGTAGGTCAGTGTTAGTCATTATATAATGCATTAGTTGCATGGGTACTTATATCCTCCCCCGACCATAGCACTTGTAGTTTAAAAAATTATCATCCTTTTCCATACCCATACCCAGACGCACACACTATAGATATCATGCAATATATAGTATATACTATGGTTTATTATTGTTAAGTTACTTGTCCATGCGTTATAGCAGTTATGTAGAGTGGTTATTAGAATGTGACAATAGAAAACACCTTGGTGTATCATCTTTGTGTGTTAGTGATAACCTAGTTGATTTTTTCTCTTGAATTTCTATTTTGTTGTTCTGTCTAAATTGAACAGTAAAATGTCTATGCCACTGGAGATGTCAGGATGATTAAAGAAAAACACCTCCCAACACCTTAGGTTCTGTGTTGGGATATTTTGACCTAATGAAGAGTGTTAGGCCAATCTATTCACGATATAACTTCAATAATATGTAATCAGATTAACCTAGAAATTTTCAGCGGACCCTCTCATAGGGTCTTGAGTCCTAACTTACATATATATGCCAATTCAGATTAAACCAGCTGCCTAAGAGTAAATCAATTTTATTCCTACAAGCATGTAGGCCAATTAATTTTATATGGCCATGCAATGCTTGACATAATGGCTCAACTCCTGCAAAGTTGCAGTAAAACCAATTTGCTCCATTCGAACCAAATATTTCCAGACTCCTTATCTACTACTCAAGTCTAACTTTCAGAGTACAACTGAAATAATCTGTGCATGAAATGCAATCAATCATAAAAAAAAGATAAATTGAACTAGAAGTTTCCAGCATATCCTATGAGCATCTTGACTCTTGAACAATGAATCTTGAGTTACGAGGAGTGGGTCAATTCTCCAAGACTATGCTTTAAATCCTACTAGCACAAAGTGATCTCATTGTTCCCTTGGGCAAAGAAAGTACCTGTTTGAAGTGGATCCAAAACCTCAATGTTTACCGTCTTAACTTCTCCAATGCCTCTTTCAGCTATAGATGGATCTAACCAAAAGGTCACATGGGACCCTGGCTCTAGCCAAGCTAAGAAAGAATCTAGTGCAATCTAATCTTGTTGTCATCTAAACCAACAAGCCTAAATTAAATCCATTCACAATAAAGCACTCAATTCAGCAAAGCACAATTCACCACAAACAAGATGAACATAACAACACATTTATCTCATTGAAAAGCAAACTAGGTGGGCCCAAGAACTGAACCTTAAAGTGAGGGGGCTCCCCCTACCTTCTCCATCCCCAAACCCCATACAAGTTGGGAGCATGTCCCTCTTAGATACCCTTGATCTCCCTGATATTACTCTCGAGAGAGCTTGGCTTGGTACCAAATCCACTCTTTTACTCCAATTGGCTTCAAGTCCTTAGGGCCAAGCGGAAGATGTTCTCACTTCCAAGTGAGATCTTCCTAGACAAGGATCTCACTGGTCACAAGTGAGAAAGTTCAAACAATCCAGGGAGCAAGTTTTAGCAGCACAATAGGCAGGGATATGGGTGGTCATTAGAGATCTTGGGGCTATCATTCAGGACTCCCCCCAACAACCCCATCCTGGCTTCTCCAAATGACAACCCCTTGGGAGAGGACACAGGGGTTGGGTATTTCAATATGATGTTGGAACAGAAATGGAAAATTTTGGTCATCGTCGAGCATGTTTTATGATGCTCTCAGTTTGTTGAATATTCTTTTTGTTGCTAAGGCCCATGCCAGCCCTATCCAACCACTCCCGAACAAGTTACCAATAGTTTTTTGTTTGCACACAAGAGACCAAGTGTTTAGAGGTGTTAGAGGTTTAGGTGAGATAGCCTGTCTAAGTAAAGATTCTCTTCATAGTTGGGTTTCTATGGTCACCTCGAATGAGTTTACCACGCTCATGTGAATCAAATTAGCAATTTAGCCCCTCCCCCTAGAGACATCTATTGTGGTTTGCTACTTACCCCCAACTTCATATCCAATCGGGGATTCCTACTCAAACTTGTATGCTGACATCATCCAATATTCGACGGTTATGGAAGCCATCCTTTTGAGGTACTTTAATGCCCGTACCAAATCTCCCTAGATTCCTCTCCATGACTACTTTGAGGATGTATGTTGTATTCAAGAGATAGATCAAAAGTTAGTGGGATTTCACTGGTTGTCAGAGGATTCTTTGGGGCCCACTACAACTTATGCAGGCACCTCTTACGACTTGGAGAATCTCATGAGTCGTTGATCCTAAATGGCCTCTCCTGCTTTATGGATTTCTGCTACTTCACATGCTTCCCCCATAGTGCGGGAGCTAGTGTGGTGGATTATATCATGTCTAGCCAAGACCTACTCCCCTTTATTATCTTTCTCTTGATAACCCCCATCCCCTTAGCTAACCATGCTCTTATCTCCTTTTCCCTATGGATTGACACCCCCCCTCCTCTCCCTGCTACCCCTCCTTTGAGCCCACCTCAAACACTATCCTCTTGGATGAGGGGGACCATGACACCTTCTCATCCCACCTCCACCAAATGATCCCTTCTTAGTCTCAGTTTCCATCCCCTAGAATATGCCTTCACCAAATATGCTTGTCTCTCTTCCATCATTTGGGAAGCATCCCTTAAGTCATACTCACACTCCACTCTGTCCATCTTCACTTCCTCAAAACCCACCTCATGCCTTATGAATCAACATGGACGAGACTTGCACAACACGCTTTCACCCATGCTCACCACTCTTACGCCGCTCTTAAAAATTCCTACTGCCACCTCCACCATAAGAAATGCTTGTTATCTCACAAAGGAGACGTGAAAAACGGACTGCATTGGGCCACTAGGCACTTTAGTCACTTTATTCCGTTGATCTAACCTGCCCAGTAATCTCGACTACCCCATTCTACAGTATGGTTGTTAGACTATGAGTCACTAGACAATCGCAAAATCTGAGACCACCTTCTTATGAGTTGTCATCCTTATTTACTGATGAAGTGTTGTCATTATCCACTGAGGAGTTGTCAGTAAGATCTAGATCTAGAGGTGGTCAAATACATCTACTATAAATCAATATCATGAGATGAATACAAGTGTAGAATATGGTTTAAAGCCTTTTCTGCCAAGCTCTTGTCTCTTGTGTCTTGCTTGTGATCCTATTTGTTCAAATAGTTTTTTTTATATAGATCTATGGGATCTATTGGAGTCAATGTTCAGATATGCAATCCATTGCAAGTCTACAAATTATTTGTAAAAAATTGTATAGATCTAGTAGATCTAGCAAATTAGTGATTCATCTAAAATTCTTGGGAAAAATGTCTCATTATGCTCCAACATGCCACCATGTCTTTGAAGTGGGTTCACCCTAGTATTTAACAATGTAGAGATAAAATAATTTTGAGATATACGTGTCCCTCCAAGTAATCTGCCCATCAAAGTTGTACCTATCAGATCGTTCCAGACCAGATCCAGATTAGTATCATTTAGTCAGCCTAGATCAATCAATGAAATTGATGGTTGAATGTTGTTGCGGACAAATTCTATCCGTATATAGAACAACAGAGTGGATTTAGCAGTCTCCAGATCACTCAGATCATATCAGCAAAGTTTGAGATCAGTTTAGAAGAGAACGCAGCTTAAAAACAGTACAGGCATTACCATAGATTGATTAGCATTCATAGCTACAGTGGATATTGGTACCATATCTCCTTATGGTCTTAACGGTCTGTCTTAAGGGTCTCATAACGAGTGATAGTTCCATGGAAGATGAGAACTTGTGATCCAAAGAGGTCTCACACAGGTTATTGTGAGAGGGATAGCTTGTGATAAAGACAAAAAGGACAGCAGCATAATACATGTAGACAACCATTGGAAAGCACATTCAAACATGCCACAGCAAGGTCAAAGTAAAAGAAATAAGTATGGTCATGCTAAATGACATTCAGTCTGCTCAATATGATAATCATGTATGATGAGGATTGGTATAGCAACAACACCAACAAATCCAAGATGATCTCTTCATTCTACAATGGAAGCAATAGCAAGAGGAGTGCATTGATTGCTGGAGCAAGGGCGAATCAAAGCCTACGACACCTGCTGAAACTTGCATCTTTCTTTTATTACATCCCAGCGAATGCATCCATAGATATTGCAATCATCTTGACATGAAAAACATGGTGATCCTGTAAATAAGAGGTGGCGTGGGGTTCGAAGCACCAATCTTTGAAAGAAAGCACAGCCAGAAAGAAAGCATAATAATCGAGGAATCCCCAGCTAGAACGAAGCAAGGCGAAGCAACCCACATACACATGCCAGCTGAAAAGAAAGATTGCAATTTTTTATGGCATTACCAATATTTCCCATACACCTGTCATAGAGAGAGGTATGTCTCTTTTTAACAAAACTATTTATCCCACATGCAACTATCATTTTTAAAATCTGTATTTTATATTAAATTGTGTGCACCATTCATTAACAAAAGGAGAGTGACCTATGATTGTGGGCAATGGTGTATGTTCGGTGCTTTGGTGAAAGCCACTATTAATCTAAGTGAACGAGTGATGCAAATATTAAGTAGACATAAGTGGTGTTTTGCAACTTTATTTTGGTGAAAATCCAATACATTCCTTTGGCTAAATGGAGTGGTGAAAATCCAATACATTCTTTTTTGTAAAAGGAGTTTGCAGAACACATTTGCAAATAATATAATTCGTAATAAGTAACTTGGAAACTTTTGAAAAAAGTGGAGAAATTAAATTTGCAAATGTCATAAGCCAAATTGTTGATGGGCATAGTGAAGGACAACTTTGTAAAAGGGGTTACAGGGTTTACATTCATCATTGAGCATAGTGAAGGACAACTTTGTAAAAGGGGTTACAGGGTTTACATTCATCATTGAACTTCCAAAAAGCCTAGTTGAGAGCTTTGTGTACTACATCTTTCAATAAATAAAAAATCATTTTGTGGTGGTGGTTGTGTCCTAGATCTGCTCAAAATTTGAATAAGGTGATATAAGGTACACTTGTACTTGTGTGTAATTGTGCATGATTTCTTGGATGCTTATGTTGTTTTGTGTCTAGTGTAGCACATATTTAATTTGGCAAATAATACACGCATGATGAAACAAGGCATAAAAACTTGATCAAAGTGCGAAATAAAATCAATCATCCACAAAGCACTATGTAATCTCATGTAAAAGGAGACTAAAATGTGTTTGTTCTATTTCATGGAACATTGATTCATGGCAAAGTCAATAGTCAATTGATCAATTTTGAGTCACTGAATTAAGGGTAGAGTTGCAAAAACCTTTGTGCAAATTGTCATAAAGACCTACCTGAAATTAAATAAGAAGGTCATCTTCATCAAAGTTTAATCATTGTAAAATCACAAGTTGGGGTGCATGATCGGTAGTACCCAACACCCTCCAATTTATGAGTCTAAATTGAAGTTGTTGGGTCTTATTGTCAAAGGGTGGATTTGCAAGAAAGCTCTCTTTTGTCGAATAAATCACATTTTTAACCAAGCATATTGCACCAAGACCTACCTGCACAAGGAGACCTCTTTCAATATTTCAAAAGGCTTGAATTCAAGAATTATTAGAGTTGTTGAACACTCTAATACTCATTGTTGAAGATGGTTACCCCCAATACCTAGGGGTATAAAGGAGATCATGTCTCATGGCCTGTAGTGGAGACAATGATCCGACCATGATGATGATCAACATGTCCATAGATAGCAACCCAACAGCCCCCCTCGGTCACCTCCTACAATTACAGAACAACCAAATCTCATCACATCCAGACAACCCTATGTATGGGAGATGGTAAGCCAGCATCACCATGAGATATGTTAGTCCTTCTTTCATGCAAAGTGTTGTGCTTAATTTGTTGGGCATGTGGATGAGGATCACTGGTTGAATTTGGATAATGGATCACTGGTTTGGCAAGTTGTGTTTGTTTCCTTGTTTCACCTTGTTGGTCAGCTTTTGTGCCCTAGTCCTATGTTGTCACCGCCCAAGGAAAAGGGGTATTACTGGGGGGGCCTCACAAGGGTAATGTTTCATTCCCCACCATACTTAACACTTTCCATCTTGGAGCATCTCATAGTGTACTAAACTTTGATAATGGGTCATGGTCCATTCACTCATGAGAAGGGGCTGAAGGCCCATAGGTTGATGCAACTACTATTTATATATATATGCTATGTAAAAAATGATAAATGCCACAGACCAGCTTGAGCTCTACTATATCTAATGGTAATCGCCCTTGTCCTGATGCACTAAATGCACAAACATAACAGGACCATATCCTAGTAAAAAAAGCATAAAGATTGAAACCTGTAAAGGGGACTTGCAAATAAATAAATGGGTATCAAAAGGAAACTAAGGGGTTCGAAATGCAAAAAGTATCGAGGAAAGGGTATCTCAAGCAGAAACCGCTCCCTCTACAAAGGCACTCATAGAAATGGATTTAATGACACCATAAGCCATAAAGTAAGCCCAACTTCATACCACTATCACACTTATGCTTGAAAGGTTTTTTTCTTTCATTGTTTCCCTCAGGACCTATCCCTCTACTTGGGTCTTTTATTTCCTGTCTTGGTTGGCACACCTAATAAAGTCGGATGAAGGCCCTCCCATATTCAAACTTGCCAACTCACATGAAGTCCAGGGCCAGTGTGATGCTTGAAGGGGATACTGAGGTGAATTGTTTACATGGCTTATATCTTAACTAACAACTTACTTTGCATGATTCAAGGACTAATATCTCTAATGAACATTGGTTTACCTTGTCTTATATTATGCTTTGTTTTTAATGGCCCTGACATGGCTCTTTGAGGGACATCCTTGGCTTTAACCCAAAACCTTGTGCCCTTGTTGTAGGACATTCGCACGTATGATGCAAAGCAGTGGGTCATCTAGTGACTTACCACCTTCCGACATGAGCTCTCATATCCTCAAAACCTTGGACAATGGACAGATGGACTTGGTTTGAGTAGATTTGGTCATGATGGCACACAGATGGGTTGAAAGCCCACATATTGGGCAGAGTACCCTAGGGCTTATTATTCACTGGATCGAGAACATTGCAACAACAAACAGCAAGATATCACTCAGAGACGAGATACAACCCCCTTTTCACTAGATGCAACACCCTGGATCCTGGACCTTGGCCTCCATTTGATGATGATGTCATCTTCTAAGGTTTGATGGTGCTAGGGTTTGCTGGACACTTGGGGTACCAGTGATGATTTTCCATGACCATGGGTGAGGAGACACGCCATTTTCCATCACTCCACCTTGGGATGATGCCACGTGGCCTTGGGAGGCCCTCTCCTAGCCTTGGAGCTTGACGTCACCACACGTGTGGCATTATGATGTATTATTTGCATTTTAGCATATTTAGGAGGTTAAATGAGGGGTCAGCTCCACTTCTATTTGTCATTTGACTTGTTATGTGAACAATGCATTATGTTTGGCCTCATATATAAAGGCTAGCGCTAACTTTCATTTGGATCATCACTTTTCCCTTACACTTGTGGGGTAACACTTCTRAAATTTTYRCTAGTTTAGCYTCTTTGGYTATTTCTCTCTCATGCSCTAGTCTTGGAGGAGTTTCTTAGTGGATGGTTTTCTCTTTGGATGGATAATTTATGCAATTAGGGTTTGAATGTGCATGCTACTTGGAAGAATTAAGTAATTTTCTGCATTTTTATCTTATCTTGCTAATGTTAATGGTTAAATTGCTATCTTGTTGCAAGTATCTTTGTTTTGTYGAAACCCTAAGAGCAAGACATAAGTGTTTCTCTTCCTCATAAAGTCTTTATTGTCCAAATTTGTGAAGCATCCTTGCTAGGGTTGAAAGCCTAAGGCCCAAAAGTGTTTTCACTTTAGGGTTTTAACCCTAGACTTTGATCCTTGACCTAAGCGAAGCTAGGAGAAGGGAAAACGGCACCTAGGGCCCAAGTGTATTTGCACCCTAGGTACCTTTTCCTCAAAGCCTAAGGCCTTAGGCTCAAGTGCATTTGCACCTTAGGGTTTAGGCTTTACCCTTCTTATTTCATCCAGATCAATCTTCAAGCTAATGCATTTGAGACTCCATAATCCCTAGAGGACAATGGCACTAATCTAAGAGTGTTATTGTGACTAAAGTAGTTGTTAAAATCAATCTTCTCAATCTCTCAAACATCCTACTAACATTTCTAACTCTAACCATAGCAAACTTCAAGTATTTCTTGCTGCTGTTATAAAAGTTTGTTACAGACACTGAAAACTACATTCAATTGCTGCATACAACTATTTATGAGTGGCTTAACCTGTCCAGAAATTACCTCTAGCAATTAGATAATAATCTACTTGTTTAATGCTTACTTTTCATGCTCAATTGCTATATTTCTTAGCACTATTTCTTGTTGTTGTTGTAATCTATCTATTGCTGTTATATAGTTGTGTTACTGCTGTAATTTGCAACCACCATAGCAATTTTTATTTATCTAGTGTCTAAAGGGCTATTTTTGCACTCTACTTGATAATTGTCTATATACACTGCAAGTTGTGTTTTGTCTCATACAGGTACAACAATTATTTCGTTATCCTTTATCCCTATCCTAGACCTAGATTTGACTAACAGGTGACCAAGATAGGGGGTGGTAATCTTGGCTCCTTCTTGCTATTTGATCCCTTGAGGTCACCAAGGAATCCTCCCTTGTGGTGGACCTCTTCCATCACTAAAACAAGGAAAGATTCTACTTAGGTGACAGCGGTAGGTTTTTCCATAGTTACACAAGATTTGGGGATCTTGTGGACGGCTTTGCACAAGTACAAATCATGTGATAACAAAGACACCACAATCACAATCAATAAAGGAACTCTTCAATCTATTGTAACTTGTTTGCAAGTTTCACAAACCAAAGTTGTACTTATTCAAACTCAGTGACAGGTCCAACATAACGAAACAAAGCTCAAGAATCAACAACTTCTACAACATTCTGAACTAGTCTTTGTTCAGAACAATCCTTTCTTTGAATTTGATGTCCATCGATTTCAAATTCCAGATTCCGATCAACGGCCAACATAGGATCAGCATAGTAATGCAATTACAAATGAGATTCAAATGAAGTTGAATTTATACATGAACCTAACTTTCAAGAGTTCATTGACGAAAACCTTTCAATGATGCAGCAGCATCCAGTAAATCAATTTCCACATATACAAAATCATCTTTCCAAGCCTATAACCGGACCTTGGAAAGAAATCCACAACAACAAACATAGAACAGGACTCTAATAATAAGGAAGTTACATTTCATATTCCCAACTATTCCAGACCAATCCACTTCCAAAGTGCAAAATTCCTTCAAGGAGATTCCACTTCATCTATTGCAATTCAACATCTAAATGCTAAGTGTCAACATTCTCATCAAGTTGGTCACAATAAGAATCAATGTTTTGATCTCTATCCTTGTCTTCATTGTGGGGAGTCAAATCATCTTTCACATAAATGTAAAAAGAGGAAGAACGTTAAAAAGAAAACAATTAATTATGGTTGGATAAGTTATTGGCGATGGAATCAACAAGCCAAGAAGTTACATAAGTCTTACCGTCGAGTTCAGACACAAGTTAAGACATATTTGCATAAAAAAGCTACAAAAGCATATAGATTTCAAACAATTGTTACAAATAGATGATTTTGGGCATGATTGGGGCCCATTCTAATTGAAATTGAAAAGTACATTGATAAAATGGTACTCACCTGCACCTCAAGGGGGCAAGTACATTGATGATATCAAAATGGTAAGTGGTCAACCAAACCCACCACATTAATCAAGTCAAAATGGTTAGTGGTCAACCAACAAAACCATCAAACACAATCATAAACCATTGAAGAATAGAAGAATCCAAAAGCTCAAGCTTAGACCCCTTCAACAATAATCTCACCTTCCACTTGAAAGGGGGGAATATTAATGATGATAGTTAGGATTCAAGTTTCAAAGTCATCAATCACAAAAATTAATCAACCTATGGGAATTCTATAATGGCAATTGGTCTCCTCAATTATTCATAAGGATGTTGTTCAACACCTAATTGTATCTAAATTCGGAGAAAACTTCAATGATCCTATTTCTTCACTAATAGCAAAATGGTGATCCTATTTGTTTTCACCAATTAGCAAAAGACACCAGTTTTCTCTAGCCAAATTACTTGGCAAATGATCAAGTGATCAGGGAATGTAAACATGGCAACGGTTGACTTCCAGAATTTGCACTCTCTTTCAAAGTTCATTTCAAATGAACCATTCAACATCCATATTGATGGTTTTTCAAGCATATCTTCATTGAAGCTCAATTCAGAAATTTCATATTGAAGATTGAAGATGATACCAATTTATGCATCAGTTCATGCAAGCTTACTAGTATAATTATTCAGACTTATGATTAGGGGGGGGGGGGGATGTTAGACTCCCTAGACAATCATAAATTATGAGACCACCTTCTTATGAATTGTCATCCTTATCTACTAATGAGGTGTCATAATCCATTGATGAGTTGTCAGTGACATCTAAATCTAGAGGTGGTCAAATACATGTGTTATAAATTAATATCATGAGATGAATACAAGTGTAGAATATGGATTAAAGCCTTTTCTACCAAATTCTTGTCTCTTTTGTCTTGCTTGTGTTCTATTTCTTAACAATGGTCTAGCCTAATTGCTTGTTTGTCAGTGTGAGGAGAAACACCAATAAATAGATATTGAATGACAATGAGTGACAACTACCTCCAAGCATTAGTGGCAAGAGAAACAAAGAATGTAGAGATAGCATAAAATCCAATTCCATAACCAATCCCAATGAGATAGGGAGGTACACTCCATCAAGGCTTGGTGTTTCATTCTTCACACCAACTAGGAGAATACCAGTGTTTGATAGGAACATTGACCTTCCTTCTCATCCATTCTCCAAAAAACTTCTAGAGTGTCATCTTTCCCCACCTGACCTGGACCCTAGTTCCAGGTCTTCCCACACCTTCATTATCTATGACGACTCTGGGTAGTCCCTAATCCAAGTCACCTCTCCCTCCCTCGTTTGCTACTTATTCTCATCTGAGACATCTGAAAGGCATTTAGAGTAATGAATACCAACAAATCAGCAGAGGAGGAGGGATCCCAACCCAATCTCTTCAAGCACAGTTTTCACGTTATGGAAGATCACTTAGCCGACCTATGCAACCATGTTGTCCGCATAGGTTTCCCACAAACTTAGTCCAAGCACATTATTCACCCAAGTCACAAATCAGGTTACAACACAGATCCTAACAACTACAAAACTATCATGGTTGGCCACATATTCTAGAAGCTCCATGCTGCCATTCTTCATTGTAAGCTTTCTGAGGAGCTTGAGCAGAGACACCTTCGAGCTAGAGTGCAAGTTGGCTTATGGCCAGCACATCAAACCATTGACCATATTTTCACAGTTCAAGCCATCATTGAGGCAAGACATCAATCTTCAAAACTCTATTGTTGTTTCATAGACTTCCATAAAGCTTTTGACTACATCCCATGCAAGGCCCTATTCTAGAGGCATAAAGCCATTGGCATCTCTAAGAACTTACTAACCACCATCATGCGTCTATATGAGTTGATCCTTGGTTGTCTCTGTATAGCACACAAAGTGTCTGACTTTATCAAGAGTGCTATTAGGGTCAAGCAAGGGTGCCCTCTACCTCCCACCTTGTTTGGGATCTACATTGAGATGAGTTGGAGTCCTTTCTACATGAGCATATTAAGGATGGAGATGGGTGTCTACTTCATCAGGTTTTGATATCTATTTTGTTTTTGTCGATGAAGCGATCCTCTTAGCCTCATCCCTAGAGGTCCTATAGAGACAGATAGATGCTTTGGCCATGCTCTATGACCTTCGACAGTTGACAAACAACCTAGGTAAAACCAAGGTCATGATCTTCAAAAGTTCAAAGAAGGTTCTCTTGGATTATCATTTCTTTTTCAAAGGAGAGGAGATTGATATTACCAACACCTACACGTACTTGGGGTTGCAATTCTCAAGGCCTTGCTTCAATATGAGGCATGCTCTTCAACCTCGGGTCAACAAGGGCTACATGTCCCTGGCCCTCCTCGAGAGGCAATGTTTTCATCACCATTTTTAGGACATTCCATCCAAGATGTCTCTCATGGACACCTTCATTCACCCCACAATCCTTTATGGCTCAAAGGTTTGGGAGCCTTGTTTATTAGAGTCTGATTGGGCCTCACTGGAGAGACTGCTAACCCTTCTACTTTGACACATTATTAAATGTAAACAAACAGTCCCTCCACCTATCAT
Organism: Picea engelmannii; assembly: GCA_009831015.1. NCBI lineage: Eukaryota > Viridiplantae > Streptophyta > Pinopsida > Pinales > Pinaceae > Picea > Picea engelmannii. The sequence continues at coordinate 2,095,639 of ML778661.1, read as the reverse complement.
CCTTGCAGAGTTTGAGGCCCAACCCCTCCAAATGGAGATTGTGTTTAGCCTTGTTTCATTTTTATATTGAAATCGAAGTTCACCAACTCGAAGAAGGGTTAGGACCGGTATCCATATCTAGCCCATTGTGCAACAAAGTCCACTACTTTAGCAATCCCCCAAGCCATGCTCAATGTTGGCTTGCGAGAGCATCAAATCTTCTACAGCCCATGAGTATTTTGTTGGATCGGCTTCCTTCGTTCAGATACTCCCTTGATGCACCAAGATGTCTCTTACCTACAAGGCAAGAGATGAACAAAATCATCTAAGGCGACCTCTATAGGCAATTCATACAAGTTACTTGGATAAACCTGCAAGGTAGGTTACATCTAAAGATGCCTTTTTACGTTGAGCACTTCATGGAGTTGAGAGATGAACTCATTATCCAGTCTCCCTACACATGTTGCCACTAGATGCATGCCCTTCATATTTCTCTGGGCCAGTTAAGAGTGGGTTCCCATAGACTCCCGAGTGGAGGTGAAGCACCAGCCCAACCAATCAGACAGGATTTGTCAGTAAGCCATCTTTGAGAGGTTGAAAAACCAATGCTATCAAAATCGGACCTGATATCGAACCAATGGACCCCAAAAACTGGAAATTGATCGAAATCGGAAAAAAAAATAAAAAAGAATCAAACAACCAAAAAATACATAAAATATTCAATTTTTGATATATATGTGTGTGTGTACATATATATATATATGTGTGTGTGTGTGTGTGTACATATATATATATATATGTGTGTGTGTGTGTGTGTGTGTGTGTA
>ML778661.1:2040773-2064731 GCA_009831015.1 Picea engelmannii | reverse complement strand
CCTTGCAACCTATAAGTTTCCTTCGATCCATGATCTTCAACCACTAGTTGTTACAAGAGCGAAAGAATTCCTTGTTATTGAAGAAGAACCACAACTTGCACCTTATAAAGTTCTTGGAGATGAACGGGATGATGATGGCTCGGGCTTGAATGATCAGGAACTAGTAGTTGCACCACTTTAGTCATATGCAGAGTTCTATGAAGATGAGGATGAAGACTTTAGTGTTCAAGTATGTTCATTTCTTCATTCCAGTGATGATGATAAATTTCAAGAGGAAGAACCACAAGTCAACTATGCAGAATTGAATCAGCAAGAGACTTCATGCTTGCATATCCCAGCAATAGTTCAAGAACAATTTGATCATATGACATTGCAACAACACAAGCAACTTTTGGTTCAACCAGAAGATGATACCCCTTACATTTTTCCTAGGATCCCAAATTCATATTTTTATCTTCAAGAGGATCCTTTGACTAATCAGTGCTTCGATATCATTGTTCATCATGATCTAGTTGAGCTGAGAATGATGGAGGTGTTTCAGCATGTAGATTCTAAGAGTTTCAACTCTCATGCTTTCATGCTCATTATCGTTGAAGTACCATGTTCAAAATTCCAACCAACAGCTTCAAGCTATTTCTTCAATAGCAAGTACATCAAGGCATCTTTTTGGCTTATGAGATTTCATGATTGGTTGCACTAGAAGGTTGACTGTGTTGATTTTTTCTCGTCTAATTGATCACTGAGCTGCATGGTTACAATGGTCATTCGAGTATGTTGATTAATCATGCCATCTTTGACTAACCTCCATAGAAAAAAGAGGTGAAATTTTGGGTTTTGGGGGGGTAGTAGTCATCCATTTTGATCTTAGTGTAAGAGTCATTGATTTTTCCATATTTTATCAACATGTGGTTTTGTCTTGTGATATAGTTTGTGCCTTACATAGGCCTAGTCATGGTTTCCTATAATTGTTGTCCAATTTTAAAACTTTGGGTCAAGGCTCTAAATGTCATATCATATGTTGATAAGCCTTTCTTATGTCTTATTTTTAGAGTGAGCCTGGATGAGGGGTCGTTTGTTCATATTCCAAAGCATTGAGTTTATCAGGAAGGGTAGAGTTAAAGATACATAGGAGAGTCTTGAGTCACTTATATTTTTTCTCTTCATTGCTTTCCATTGAGTCTCTGTTATGAGTCGGTCATCCCCCTCATCCAACAACAGAGACATGGTACCATACATCCTATATCTTCTTGACTTATCACTTTTCGTTGAGGGAAGAGTTTTCATTGTTACTTTTCCTTTCAACGGGTCATCCTGCATCGACTCTGACACATTATATGGGGTTGATTCAAAAGTAGAGAACCTTGATGGCCATTAGCATCATTGGCGATCATTTCACATTCAATAAGGCTGATCATCATTGGGCCTTGATCGAATGATCCTTTTCAGTGTTCGACTTCAATACATCTTTCATAATGACAGGTTTTGCTCGTACCTTAGGACCCATTGGCATTATTGGTGGGTTCCTTTGCACTTGGCAGGTGTTTATATTATTGACATCTAACTAGGTGACTTTCTCCCATGTGTTGACTTTAGCACATTTTCCACAGGGAGGAATGTACATGGTAGGTGGTAGCAGGTAGCAAATTTGAATGAGATCCCCTTTTCAGCTTGTCATCATGAGGACCATATATTTTTTGACTCCATTTCCCACTCGATAGGCATTTGGATTACAAGTCAGCTTGACAATACAGGGGTCTATTGGAAATTGGTATGTTTCTCCATATTTCTGACAGAGTATCATTCATAGTTTTCAGACATAGCTTCACAGGTTCTCGACATCCCGCAGGGGGATCCCGTCCTCTTGAGTCACCATTTTTAATCCCTGGATTTTCTCACTTGAAAACCCTGAGGGTTAGGAGCCAGCATGATTTATTTGGCTAGCATTCAAATATTTTTCCTAGAGATAGCTTGGTATGTGCCAAGGTTGGTTCTTATACGAGTACAAGTACAGGATCGGTTTAGTAGTGTTCTTTGTTTCGAGGACAAAATTTTGCACAGGTCTTCATGGATAGATAGACACGTTTATTTTTAGTATATTTCCTATTTTTTAGGAGACAAGGATCAGAGGTTTGCATGGCAGTATAAATCACATATTCAGAGTCCTTGCGAGCTTTCGATTCCATTGAGCCTTTTCCGGATGACATGCAAGCAGTTTGTTATTTTTAGCAGGTGGAGTTCCAAGCCTCAGATGATGATTCTGATCACATATTTGAATTCCTCACTAAAAATCGAATCCAATGAGTATACTTTCACTGACATGCGACGAGATTCTATTTTTAGCAGTATCTATTTTTAAACATACTATATTTTCCAGTGGTCTCCTAGTGATCTCGGAAACATTTGGACTTTTCCTTTTTTTTTTGGGTGGACTGTTATTTTTAACATGTTTATTTTTAGCAAGGCTATATATAACAGGTGTGGTCGCCATACACAATGACGTGGTGAGTTCAAATTTCGACATGTGGCAGTATTAGAGTGCTACATGTGGTGCATCATTACATGAGGACAGTGGCACATGCATGCTTTGATGAGGTGGCATATTGGTATTTTTGGCATGTGAAAGTCTATTAAAGACTCACTTCCCCTTATCCACACATGTGCATGATATTCTATTCATTCACATGCGCAATTCCCTTCCTCTTCATTATTATTATCTCTCCTCATGCACAAGATCCCTATACTTAGCGCGTGACTCTCTAAATCCTAGGGTATATCCTCTCATCTTCCCTATTTTCTAGCATTAATACACCTCCCTTTTCCCTATTTTCTAGCATCTTTCTCTTCCCTATTTTCTAGCATCAATGTACCTCCCTTTTCCCTATTTTCTAGCATGTGGTCGTATTTATGTGCCGCCATTCTCCCTATTTTTTAGCATCACTCCTCTCTCTCCCTATTTTCTAATGCATTGTCTTATTAATGTGCCTCACTCCCTATTTTTCATAATTTCTAGCGCACATTCCATTCCTCTTTGTTGAAATCCTTACTCCGACACCTAGGTATCTTGTTATCTAGTGATTTTCTCACTGCAAATCAAGTTAGCAGCTCACAAAACAAAAATACACTGCTAGAATATTCAACTCAAAGTTCAAACAAATCTAGAGGAAGCAAAGCTGGAAACCAAATCATGCACACATAAACACCAATATTTTTGGGTAGATACCCCTGGAAAAAACCCCGGACGGAAAACCAGTGTTGAGAATGATTTTATTATGCTAAAATTAGGGCTCCCGTAACAAGGATAATGGCCCACTGAAAAAAATACAACTGCAGACAAACCTGGCAAAGTCTGATATGTTGTATCACCTAGATCTGCATGCTTTTAGAGATGTATGTGCCTTCCCTTAAGAACCCCCGCATATACACGCCTATCTCCGACGCTCACGTACACACACAAAAGAACTATACAGAAAGAAGCTTCGTACGACACGACACTTTCTTGTGGCTTCGCTTGACTAAAACCCATTTGTGACTACCTTTGTTCTCTCTTCTACTTGACCTAATCTCTAGATGGAAGTCCTTCTCCACCTATCCAAGATCTTTTTGAATCACATTCCTTCGTGATCCAACCCTCTTTGTGTCGACTCTCTCAACACAAGTTTTGTCGAGTGTCTTTTCCTTTACCCTAGCCTTGCTTTTATAATCTTGAGTTATAACCTAACCCTAATCTCTAAAGTGATTGACAGTTGAGATTACTTCTCAACTCGCTTGAGATCAATGGCTAAAATTAAATGCTAACTTTTAGCATTTCCTTAAATAACTCAATTAATTCAAATAATTAATTAATAAAAGCACTTTACTTTAATAATTCCTTTAATTAAAGTAAAGTCAAGGATAGAAGGCTTTGGACAATTTCCACATGTCTAGACACATAGACCTGTGCGGAAATACCTGTCCGATGCTACCATGCATCAACACTCTCCCTATTTCTTAGCATATTCCCACTTTTAATGCGCTTTCCACCCTAAATCCTAGCGCATTCACTCCTCTTCCTCCACATACAATCTCTTTTCTTCACATGTGTTTTATCTCCCTTTCCTTTCTTTCATGCATTTTCCATTATTGCATGCTCTTTCATATTTAGCCCATGCGCCTCCCTCTTTGCTCTCCCTTATGCGCCCTCATGGATCTATATATTGGAGAGGTCTTCTCATTGTTCAGGATCGACTTTCTTCAGCAGCAGCAATCTCTCTTTCTTCCATTCTTCTTTCTAGTTTCTAGTCTTTGTATAAGGAACAATACTCCACCAGTTTTGTACTTATGTTTAGTGGTGCAATCATCCCTTTGGCAAAATCAATAATAAAGTTTTGGTGCGCAGGTATCAAGCTATCGGATCTTGTTGGTATTGTGATTGGTTTTTTTATGCATTGTTAGAAGTTCTAGCCTATTACTGTGGTGTTTCAACCTTGTAATAGCGCCTCTTTCCATTTATTTTCATTCATTAAAAACTAACGCTTCAAAGTTTTCCATCCAAGCAACTTCAAAATTATATTACTTACCCCTTTGGGAGCTTAACCGTTATCCAAAGGTATTTTTTCTTGCTGCTGTTTTCTGGTTTATATTGCAGATTTTCGAGGTTTAGAACAGCAGGAAGTAACTTAGGGACACCCCCCTGAGGTTGGCACACACCAGCCCAAACGGAGAGGATATTTGATAGTGACAACTGGGGCATTTTCTCCTACAAATGACCTCTTTTTACTGTTGATTTTACTTCATTTCAGATCTGATCTAGGGGTCAAAAAGTGTGCTAACAAGTCTTCAATCCCCTGATGGAAAAATTGTTGTGAACTTAGATATGAGTGGCTGGGAAGATATGGTGTCTGTGCCCCAAGGAAGTCAAATTCAGAGGTTGGGTGCTAGAGCTTCATGGTTTTGGATTGTATTTAGCAAGATTTCGATCTATAGTTATTATCAGTGTGAAGGAAGGTAATGGAAGGCTTCAACTATTGCTAAAGTAAGATCTCTTTATTGTTTTCTTGTGTGGATCAAGGTAATGCCTCAGTATAAGGAACAATCTAGAATTTAGAAATGGATGGCATATAATGTTGAACATATTCCTGGGGGCATAGTAGGAGATTTTAACATGCTGGAAAGCCTGTCTGATAAAAATGGTAAAGACAGAACTTTATAGAGAGGGAATGAAAAAGACACATTGAAAACAAAAACTGCAAATGAAAAAATGCAAATTACATCAAATAGTTTTCAGAAGGGATTTATGACACTATTTGATTCAACAGGGATATACCCTGAAATTGAGACTGGACAATATAGAGTCTATTCTGCTACTCTTTCTGTGCTATAATAACATTTGATGCTTCTCTTGGTGATCAAATTAGCAGATTTAAACCAATCTTTGGATTGAGCAATTCTTTAATGGCCTATCCTAATTATCTTGATGGAATTCACATTGTTTGGGATCTAGTTCTCACACCTCTGGGTAAATTAGATTGCACTCAATAGTGGAATGAAGCTGTCTTGACTCCTCTTGAGGATAGCTTGTTTTTTATCGGAAAGTGATAGCAGCGACAAAGAAGAAATAGGATAACCAAATATTTGAAGAAAGTAAATTTGCAGAATAGTCCTATGAACATGGATTTTCAAATCAAAGTGAAAAATCTTAGAGTTCCATAAAAACAGGCAGTTTTCACACGTTAAGGTCTGAAAATAAGAGATATGGAAAATTCTTTCAAGAATAGGGAGAAAGGGAAAGTATTTCTTTATTAAGTATCGGAAGGAAAAACGACAACTTCTGCTAAAAGATTAAGACAAGATTTACTGATCAAAAGGAGCATTACTGATTCATTGATAGATTTTATGTTAAGTTATTTGCTTCTATCGGTCCTTCCTATGAAAGGCCAATAGCAATGGAAGCAGGTGCTAAGGTTGTTCTTATGAGCTTTCTAAGATTCCATAGACTTCTTTGGAGGAATATTATATATTGCCCTGGGTTGAATGGTCTTCAGGTTGAATTCTGTAAGTTTTACCAGGAGGTGGTGGCTAGTAAAGATCTATATATGGCTGCATTAGAGGCCATTAATAGTAAAAGTCAAGATTCTAAGACAAATACTAGATTGATAAAAACTGTTTTCCAAAGTTCGAGATAAAACAAAATTGGCAAGTAAGAAACCATCTATACTACTAGAGGTTCTGCATAAAATTCTAACCAGTGCTGCCAGAGCATGAAATGAAGTGAGGAGCAGGAGCAGGAGCAGTCCTTCACCAAAATAAACCTGGGAGCAAAGCAATCTGTACACCATCTACTAATACTTATGTTTATAATGCATATATACTGGAAAAAAGGTGCAGGATGCCAAATTAGTTACAGAAAAAAGAAGATTTGAGTGCTACTAGTAGGCAAATACTACATTAATAAGTTTGAAATGTGATTCATGGAAGATTAGTATCAACCCTTTAGTACAAGTCTCAAGACTTTGTAACCAACTGTTAACCATTAGAAGTTACAAATTTAAAAAATAGATAGTATGAAGTAGAGTAGGAAATGAGGTTGAACCAGATAACACCAACCATCTACAGTTACAAAGTCATGAACCAGATAGCGGAAAGTAGAAACAATTCTATGAAAAGAGAAACAAATCTATTATCTCTTGTTGTTTCCGCTTACCATGAGCAATTCTCAATCAGCAATGAGAGAAATGAGTCAATGACAAATGGAATGAAAAAGAAAGAGAGATTGGGGCTTTTATGAACTCTAAACCCTCTTCAATAGGGTGTGGGGCCTAAGGTGCCCCCACCCCACCAAAAAATATAGAGACACATTTCCCCTTTATAGGGAGCATTCTCGGGAGAATTTCTTCCGAGGCTCTTGTCCAGTGCAGTTCTGGAGCCGGAGGGAGAGGAATGCTCCCATGCAATTTCATTACTAACTAAAAGTCTCACTAGAAGACTCTATAGTGTGTTGTAGTGACAGTTTCAATGGAACAGACTGAATTTATAAAGAGGAGATCCATTTTAGACAATCTGATTAATAAAAGGGAGGGCATGAGTTGAGCAAAATGATGAAGCTAGAAGATGGTAAAGTTATTTTAGAATCGAGAAGGATTTGTCAAGTTGACAGTACAATGCTAGAATTTGGTCCTTACTTTGTATGCACCCATTTTTGTACCAGCTGGTTTGAAGGGAAGCAGGAAGGAATCAGGCTTCCAACAAAACGGCTTGCATTTAAATTTTAAAGATAGAGGCTAACACCAGGCTTACGTTACACTGAGGAAAGAAATCAGATGAAAAGATATAACAAACCATAAAAGACACCGTGGACTTTTCTGTCATCTCCACCAGATGAGGTTTTCAACTTCTTTTCTGCATTATTTCAAATTAAATCATGCATTTGACTCACAAAAAAGAGAGAAATACTTCGTTGGGGTTAGAAATATGACAAGCATGAATTCATGCCCCTCTAAATATAAGGGAAATAAATCATAAGTAGAAATCCTAAGGCTGTCAATTGGGTTTAGCTCGGGTGGTCGGGAGGAATGATTGTTATCCTCCTCATCAATTCAATAATGTTGAGCTCATAAAGAGTATATTGTTGTAATGGTTTTGACTCCTGTTGTTGATCGGCCTTGTGCCCTAAAGATTCTAGGGTTTACCCTGGGTACCATCCTCGAAATGAGGGGAAGTACTCGGGGGTTTTCCCCGGGCGATATAACCTGGAAAAAAAGTAGCAATCCTAAGGAGTTAGTTAGACATATCAAACTGCCAAATAACCACTTTTTAGGATCGTGAATCTTGGTAAATAGACAGTTGATTAAGTACAACATAGATTACCGATCTTTTTGTAATCCTAAAGAGTTAATTAGAAATATCAAACTGCTACATAACCACTTTTTAGGATCGTGAATCTTGGTAAATAGACAGTTGATTAAGTGCAACATAGGTTACCAATCTTTTTGTACATATAATGCTATACAATACTTGGACTATAACAACCCAACCCTTAAAAGTTATCAATGTAAATTTCAATTGGTTGAATGCTTTGGATGTAGACAAAACACTTGAAAGTTGAGACATCTTATATGTCTTGATAAAGGATGCATCCTAGAGAGACATAAGAATATTGCATGATATTGACTTTAATTGAGTTGGTAAATTGTATACGCATCCCCCCATAAATGTAGATCCTGTATGAATAAACATAAATATATTTTTGATTATATATGTCTCTCTTGCAGAGAAGCTCATGCCCCGTATATGACCAAAGACAACCCATAAGGGCTTCCACACAAATCTTCATCTATCCAATCAACACCGCTTCTTAAATATACTCTTAAGTAGCTGGTTCAGGGATTGCATGAAAAACATGCAAGAAGAGCTGCTTAATGTCGTTGCTAACCTATATCTTTGGAAAGTAAGAAGCTGAACCACTCTATGGGTAAAATTAGAGGTCAAACACTTAGACAAGTTTGTAAGGAATGCAAATAGAGATTGTAACAAATTTTACCACTAGAAGCCAACAAATTGTTTAGTTAAGCCCTTACACAATTCAATAAACATGCAAATAAGTGCTACCCCAAAAAGCATACCCTTCTCTAAGTTAACATGAACTGCATGAAATGGTAAGCATGCAAAAACATCTCCTCCTGCAAACATCATCCATGTATTTTCTCTCGAATCATAGTCTCCACATGTTCTACAAATTTCCTTCACTTTAGGATCATTTCCCTCTATGTGTTTCATCATTGATTCATACGGTGTGGGAACACTACTTTTTGAAGTGCGATCTTGTTTTCGTAATGCTGTTAGAGCCTCTCGGTTGCTATTCCTTGACTTGTCATACTCAACCAACTGTTTCCACCAAGAAAAGAACATAACACAGATCTGGAATGTGAAAATTTAAAGCTGACCAATTTTGAATTCCAAGAGTACTAATCACCTCTTGTCTTGCCAAAAGAAGCCGCTCGGCCTCAATCTCGACCTCAATAAGACCTTGCTGTAGGCGCTTCACATCCTCGTCCATTTTGCAACAGTAACCAACTGAAAACTAGGATTCTACATTAGTTTGGAAGCACTTTGAAGATTGGATTGCAGAGAATTACTGGAAATCAGACCTTCAATGAGACTAGGAGAATACTAAGGTTTTGAACTGCTCAAATAGAAATAAAGAAAAATTAAACAACATAAAAATCAATTCTACTCCATCTGATTAAGTAGCATTAATCTAATTTGTCTATAGTTGCACTGCATTTGTTTGCAAACATGTTCCCTACCCCCTGAAATTTTTTTATTACACAGTCTTGTAGATGTAATGCTTGAGATATCATTTGAGAACAAGTTTGCTGCCAATTTCGAGAATAATTTCTCATTGATATCTTACCTTTCTACCAGCGTGATTCCAAGGAATGTGTGGTATGTAGACAGTGGGGCATCTTGGCATATGACATCAGCGCTGCAGTTGTTCTCTAGTCTGAAGTAGCAGGACTCAAGAATACTGGTTGAGTTTGGTGATGATGCCAAGTACCCAATGGCAGGGGTTGGTACTATTCCCTTCCAACTCAAGTCAGGAAATTCTTTAGATTTTGACAATGTGTTGTTTGTACCGGGTCTCAAGACGAATTTGCTTTCAGTTTCAATTATGTAAGTGGAGTTCAAGAACCAGCAAGTCCTGATCAGACCGAAGGAATCTAGCCCAGATACAGCTCAGGAAATAGGGATTAGAGAACATATTTTGTACAAGTTGCAGAGTCAACCTGTTCGAGCTTTAGTGCATGACTCTAACAGCTTGTGTTAGTTGTGGCACAAGGGGATGGAGCACTTACATCACAAGGCGTTGCCTATTCTGAGGGAGATAGTCACAGGTCTTCCAGAATTCAATATTGAGCAGCATGGTGTATGCAGAGGGTGCACGCTTGGAAAGCATGCCAAGGTTGTTTTTCCAAGCAGCGAGGATAGGTCTAAGGGGATTCTAGATCTAGTACATTCAGATATGGGTGGATCAATGTCAGTAACATCGATGACAAGAAGCATGTATTATGTTTCCTTTATGTATGATTTCTCTCTCAAGACTTGGATCTACTTCTTCAAGACTAAGGATGAGGTCTTTAGCAAGTTTTAAGAGTTCAAAGCTCTAGTTGAAAACTAGACAAGGAAAAAGATCAAAGTCTTGAGATTGGGAAATGGAGGAGAGTATACCTCCAAGGAATTCAAGGGTTTCTGCAAGGAGGAAAGAATCAAGAGGGAGCTGGCAGTTCTATACAACCTGTTAGCACTAGGAATCACCTTCAGATTGAATGGAAGGCAAGCCCAGTACCCATCAGGTTATATGTGAATGTAAGAGTGTTTTAAGGGGTCAAATGGAAAATACTCAAAATGATAATGTTCCAACTCAGAAAACAGGGCTAGCATGCACCAGCAATCAAGGTCTTGGCTAACTTCAATCAATAATTGGGAGTGAGTATGAATAGAGGGAAGACTTCAATGAGAGGAATGTAGGGGTTGTTGTAAACATCAGGTCTACAAACAACCTAAGGAAGAAAGATTCTTAACACAAGATCTTCTTGAGTTCAAAACTTAAGGAAGCTAAATAAACATCATGATAATATAATGATCAAACATACACCATAATATCACCACAACCATTCATGTGAATCATTCAAAGCATGAACACTTTAGCATCAAAAGCAAATAAGTTGAAAGAGAAGCTGATTTCTATTAACCAAGATGTCTTAAATCAAGTACATAGCCAGTTCACAGTAACTTCATCAAAATATTACAGTATAAGGGAGCCTTGCTCAACCATCCGAACCTACTAAAGCATTTCATCTGTCTATTTATAACAAAAGGGTGGCAACCGCTGAAGGTACGAGTTGGCCTCCTTCCCATGAAAATCTCTAAGAATTTATTGCATCCAACAACTTGACTCACAACCTATGCTATAAAATAGAAAAGTGTTGGTGACTAATCCAACCAATCTTCAAACTAACTTGATCTCTCTTTGTTGCGCAACTCCTTGTTTGCCATGTGTCCTTCAGGAGCATGTGGTTGTCATCATGCTGCCAGCTGTTGTTTTTGCAGTTCTCTCCATCATCAGCTATCCAAAAAGTTCTTAGCTTCACCCTCCTAGATCCCCGGTGTCTGTTGGTAGCCTCTTTGGGTAGCACTCTGAGTAGCGCACTTTGTAGTGCCTTCACCAAATTTCGTAAGATTCTGTAGCGCACTTCAAAACTAGACTAGTAGAAAAGGTAGCGCCAAACCTTCCTACCCCCTGTGAAAACTTTGGTCTCTGCAAGATTTTAGGTAGCGAATTTCGGTAGCGCCACTCTAGTGCGTCTCTGTACAAATTCCATCTCTGCCAGAAATTCGGTAGCGAATTTAGGTAGCGCCCACTGTGTGTCTCTGTGCAAATTTTAGGTAGCACCATCAAAAACGCAGCACCTCCAGCTTGGACATGTGCAGAGCAAGTAGCAACTTTGAGTAATATCAGCACCATTATCTTTAGGTGATTTAGCAGCACTGTAGGTAGCACACCAGTGGAACACCAAAAATAGACTATTTCGTAGCGCCATAGCGCTACGGAATGTCTGCATTCTTACTGCTGAAGGAGTTAGTTCTTCACAAAAAGCCCAAAACTCTGAACAATAAGCACTTAGAAGCCTGTATAGGTGGCAGAGGTAATGTTTAAACGACAGTTTATCTTCACAAAAAGGAACCATCCTCAAAAATGGGGCTCACCTTTCACCAGCTACCTTGTTACCCTGACACTTAACCTGACACTCTTTCTTGTAGGAGGAGGATCCTCAATTGGCACAACAGGCTTCTTCCTTTTAGTAATGATAGGCTTCTTCAGTGGAGCTATGCTCTCCTTGACTGCTGGTATCTCCTTTTCAATAGTAGCTTCAACCAATACCTGCAAGTTTCTTTGAGCCACTTCATCTTGAAAATGCTACAACTCTGCTTTGAGTTTCCTGTTCTGAGACTAAAAGCCTATGTTCTACCTATAAAGGTTTTTGAGCTGCCTGTGAAGGGGCTGGGCCTTTCTTGCTGCAAACCTTGCCAGGTCAAGGGTGTGACTGTAGCCATCCATGAGCTCTTTCATCTTAACTCTGTTAGACATGGCCTCTGTTTTCAACTGAGCCACCTCCTTCCTAGCATCCCTAAGTTGCTTGATTAATCTTTTGAATGTCTGACTGTCAGGTGGAGTAGTGACATGCACAGTCTCAACAGGCTTTTTCATGGTCTCCTCTTCCTGCTGCATAGGAATTTCCTTGTCTGTCTCATCAGGCTTCTTGATACCTTTGCCTTTATCTTTCTTCTTTTCCACAGGGGTTTCTTCTTTCCTCTCCACAGGATTTTCAATGCCTTTACCCTTCTTCTTTTGTAGGATAGAGGCTTTTGGTAGGGATTGTTCTTCAAAAACCTCTTTAGGAACTTATGATCTTGTGAAAGGTTTCCTGCCCTTGGTATTGGCTGCTAGAGGAGAAGAGGAGAAGTGTAGCTTCTTCCCTTTCTTTGCTGCAGTTTTAGTAGTAGAAGGAACTTCTTCTAACTCTGGTGGAGGAGGAGGTGAAAAATATCTCTATGGGGAATGACAAGCTTCCTCCTCAGTTCTTGTGACCTGCTTGATGACCTCTTAAACTTGAACAGGAACTCTACCCTTTCTTTTCTTGCTGGTACCTGTTTTAGTAGAATTGGTGGATGATAAAGGGTTGGCATTCTATGATTGAGGGGTGGCTGCTATATCCGACTTGAAGTGGGAAGCAACAACATAATGTTCCCATGAGATATCTTTATTACCCAGTTCTTCACAGACTAGCATTCTAATCAATCCAGAGTGGAAGATGCTAGTATCCACATCCTTAGACTTGGATTGAATCCTGTCTGACATCTTACCTATGCTCCTTAACAAATAGTAGGGAATATTCATTTCAATTTTACCAATAAAATGCAGCAAAAGCCTTATATGGTACTGGTACAATGTGTTAAACTACCCTTCACATGTAAAGTATCTCTGAATGATCTTCAATATCCTGTCAAACTGCTCAATCAGCTGATTCCTTGGAACACCTTTAGACAAATCACTGGCTTGATGTTCAGGCTTAAGGAAATTTTTGAGATAGGCTACATTCAAAGCCATGGCTTTAAACCATTTCTCACCTATGATAGGGATTCATGTTGCAGTTGAAATAGAGGCCTTAGTCACCTCAAATTATAAATCCCCTACCTTGGTTCTCCTACCATCAAAATGTAAGGCAAACTGCCTTGTCACCTCAGGATGGCCTCTTTGCATATTCTGGCAGAAAGAGAGGCATCCCACTCTTTGAAAAACTTCTCTTTCCATGGGCTCTGTCTCAAAAAGATGTATATCCACAGGTTCAGTTCTAACTACATTGCCCCCCTTGTGTGACTTCTTCATCTAAGGAGTCTCCATAGCTTAGGCTGAGAGCTTCTTATGGCTATGGGGTAGTAATGACCAAGAGGACCTAAAGTCAAGCTTCAAATGGACAAAGCTGCACTTTTACAATAACTTCCCCTTAAACCAGATTGATTGCTAGTAAGCTAAGACTTGGCTGTGGAAATCCCTCCCTTACATTTGTGCAGGTAGTGAACACTTAGACAATGAGAGGATACTCTGTAATTGGCCCTTTGACGCTGGGTAGAAAACGCTCTACTCAAATGTCAAAGGAAGTTGGGTAGAAAACGCTCGACTCAAATGTCAAAGGAAGCAGGGGAGACACAGTGTGGTTAAGCAGCGCCTTTAGGTAGCGCAATGCGTATGCAGAGGATAGAACTGTTTAGATGTTGTGAGCACAGCAACTATGGTGGGCGAATGTATCAGACTTTGACATACAGGTAGTGAATTTTATAGGTTTGAAATGGGAGGAGACAAGGATAGAATGGTGTGAAGAAAGGTCTCCTTCAACTATGCAAGCCCGATAATCCAAAACTCTGAGCGCTAATTCTCTTTGAAAATTTATGTGCAGAGGAGGAAACACGGGATACTTGTGGAATACACATTTGTTTGAAGCCTCAGCGAGATTTCAGAATGAAATCACGAACATCTCGGCCTCCGAATCTACCTCAGCATCGGATCTGGCAGAACTGTTGTCCACTGGTCAAAACTAAGAGTTTGTGCAGCACAACAATCTTGAGTTTTTCAAAATCACAAACTGTTATCAGAGTTCGTAAATACGAGATCTTGAAGGTATATTTTTAACCAACTCCTAGCGCTAAAAACAAGGAAAATGACATCAGTGTTGTAATCATAACTCAAGGTGGAAAATGATGAACGGGAAAGGCACTACGGAAATTCCTGATGAGTGGGCAGCACTCCATTTTAAAAAATGATTGGACAGGTAAGCAAAGGACATCAAGGCATGGCTACAAGGGCATGAATGAGGAAAATGGTCCGTCAAATCAATCTAGTCGTGGAGAGGATCGATCCTAGTGACAAATCATGAAGGGGACCAAATTTTAAGTCATGAACAAAAACGGTTATAAGTCCAAAAATCAAATGAGGATCAAAACACAAGTTATGACTCAACACTTTATTTATCAAGGGGGTCCTAACAAACACAATTTTAAAAGGGGTGAAATTTAAAAAATTAAAATCTAAGGCTTAGAAAAAGATGGAAACAAACTAAAAAACCCAAGGCAACTTAGTGTGATAACACAACCCACAACAAAATGGGGTTGCAGAGCAAAAGAATTGATCCATCATAGGGACTACTAAGGCCATGATACATGACTAAGACTTTCCCATGTTTCTTTGGGCAAAGGCATGTAACACAACAGTCTACATCTAGAACCAGTGTCCTCACAAGATCTTGGAGGACAAGACACTAGAGGATGCATTCACTAGTGTGAAGCCAGAGGTGAGTCATTTTCACATCTTTGGTTGTCCATTTTATATCCATGTACTAGTAGGGAAGATGACCAAGTTGGAGCCCACTAGAAAGAAGGGTTTATTTGTGGTTTACAGTGAGGCTTCAAAAGCTTACATGGTCTTTATTCCAAAGCAGAGGAATACTTTGCATCCAGGAAGTTTCATGAGCCTATTCCAATGGCAGAGGATGAGGAGCAGGAACCTCCAAAGATTGAGTCGGGGTCACTAGTTATTTCTAGGGAAATACAACAGCCTTCAGATAAACGGAGGTAGACAGGAGCCCCTTCCACTTCTGTTAATAGACCTTGATGGTTTAGTCAGACATTAAGGATGCTCAGGAGCATGTTGAGACTCTTAGGAGCACATTCAAAGAGAGCAGACCTCTGAAACTATATGGCATTGATGAGCAACATTCTAGATTCTGAGCCTTCCAGTTTTCAGGAGGCAACAAACCAGCAGGTATGGCGGGATGCCATGATGGAGGACTACACCTCCATCATGAAGAATGATGTTCGGGGCATAGTGCCAAGACCAGAGGGAAGTCAATTGTGGGTTCCAGGTGGCTCTACAAGATCAAGCATGCTATAGATGACAACAATGAGAAATTCAAAGCAAGGTTTGTGGTGAAAGGATTCTCCCAAAGAGGAGTGGACTACAAGGAGACATTTTCTCTAATCGCCAAGTGCACTTCCATTAGAGCAGTTATGTCCTTGGTTTCATTTATGGGATGGATGTGAAGACGGCTTTCTTTGATGGGATCAATAAGGAAGAAGTGTACATAAAGCAACCTCGAGGCTTTGAAGTAAGTGGGAAGGAGTCCCATGTGTGTAGGCTTATGAAATCCTTGTATGGACTCAAGCAAGCACCGACAACATGGCATTCCACGATGAATGGATATCAGTAGAGTATGGGATTCACTAAAAGTGAAGAAGATCCTAACTTATGTTATATATTTGTTGGCATTGATCTGCTTGTTTTGGTGGTATATGTAGATGACTTGTTTCTAACAAGTGCAAAGAAAACATGGCAGCTTAGTTTGAGATGAAGGACATTGGCACAATGCATTACTTCTTGGATTTGGAGATTGGGCAGAGACCAAGGGAGATCTTCCCTGGGCAGGGTAAGTATGCAGTTCAAAACCTGAAGAGGTTTTGGATGGAGAACTGCAAACCTATGGCCACACCCATGATAGCTAATTTGAAGAAGGTGACAACATCAGATTTAGAGTTGGTGGATCCCACGTTGTATAGGCAGTTGATAGGTTATTTGATGTATTTGGTCAACACTAGGCCAGATATATATTTTGCAGTGAACACTTTGAGTCAATTCATGGTGGAGGCAAAGCAAGAGCATTGGGTAGTAGAAAAACAAGTGTTGAAGTATTTGAGGGGCATAGTGGAGTATGGCCTGAGATATCTTGGAGATGGTGAAGTAAAGTCGCAAGATTATACAAACTCATATTGGGCAGGCAGTGCAGCAAACATGAAGAGCACCTCAAGATGTTTCTTTAGCTTAGGATCAACTTTGTTATCCTGGTTCAGTAGGAAGCAGACTTCCGTGGCACTTAGCTCAACAAAGGAAATATACATGGCAGCTAGTATGGCTAATTGTGAGGCCATTTGGCTTTGCAAGTTACTTGTAGGATTGTTTGACCAAGAGTTGAATCCCACAGTCATTTACTGTAATAATTGGAAGTTGTATCAAACTCTCTAAGAATCCAGTGTTTCGTGACAAGTCCAAACATATAGAGATCAAATATCACTTCATACAAGACAAGGTTCAGAAGAAAGAAGTGAATCTCCAAAATATTCCCACAAATCAGCAAGTAGCTGATATTTTGACCAAGCCCTTGGCAAAAGGAAAGATTGAGGCATTCAGCGACAGACTTGGATCGGTGCAAAATTACAACCTCGCTAAGAGGGAGTTTTGAGAATTATAGCTGAGACAAGAACTTCCACACAAATTTCGTGTGAACATGCGAGAAGTAGTTTGAGATATTTCGAATAGTAATTCTAGTTTTGAAAAGTAATTCTATTTTCGAAAAGCAAATTCTATTTTGTAATTCACTTTGGTTAAAAAGTAAAAGTCTTATTTTTAGCAGTTAAGTCTAAAAAGTGTATTTCATGCAAGCATGACTTAGACTAGGAGGAATCTCATAAATAGATTAGGGTTTTGATCTTGGCTAAAACTATAAACACAAGTCAGGATAAAGAGTTCAAGAACACACATGAACAAATGAGTAGGTTGAACCACTAAGAGATAGTGAGAGCAGACAACCAAGGAAGAGGTGTTTCCAAGCAACATGCAATTCCAGACAACAGTCCATATAGGCATACAAAAGTCTGTATAATTGTACGAACACTACCATACATATCCATACAATGGTATAGACAAGTCGTACAAGCTGTCCTGCAAGCCGTACAATAGTTTTCTGTTGTTTATGTTATTTCATACGTGTTGGAAGACATAAGTGGGATGTGATTGGTTCTAATGAGGATCTCATTTGTGATATGGAAGGACATTTCCAAGTGTTGCCTCTACAACTATCATATGAGGTTACTAATGATTCTGACATCTGGCAACAAGGAAATGATATAGTTACAAAGATCTCGAAGGGTGACCTAGTTCTATTTTCTCCTGATGATTTTCGATCATACCTTGAAGATTTCGATGAGTACTCCTTTGAGCACTTGGATTTATTTTATGAAGAAGATTATCAACCACCATTGTGCTCAGATCTTGATAGAGGTGAGGACATTGCTTGCCCAAAGCAGAGTACTTGTGATAAGGTTCTCCAGCCCCTTCGATTACTTTACCTCGCTGTATCATTAAGGGTGTAGTTGGGAAACATGTCCCTTGTTTTGAGTTTTATCCTGGGCAAAGCATTCTTTTAGAATCCAAGGGTAGGTTGAATACCTTAAAAAGAAGTTTATTATCTCAGTCTTTCAGGCTTCCCTTAAGAAATTGTCAGTCATCCTCTAGGTTCTTACTAGTCCTTTCCCAGACCTCAGGATTTGATGACATCCAAGGTAGCCAACTTTCAGACTCTTTGAGTCGGTCTTTTGAACCTTTGATTCTTCACAATCCCTTTCTGAAATGGATTGAGCACTGTCATAGGAGTGTGAATTGGCATAATTTTGTCCCTCCCTCCCGCCTCCATGAGCTAGACTTTATGATTTCCAATGATACAATACATTTTCTAACTCATGTTATTTTTGTGCTTGACTTATCATTGTTTTGGTTTATGATGATACAATACATTTTCCTCCCTCTTGTCTTTAGTTCACTTACTATCATTTATTTCCTTCAAGATTGTTGCTGCAAAAGTGACTCCATTAACACTAAAGGCACTAGTTTATACCTTGCATTTGATTGATTGATGAAAACAACCCTCAAACTATCTACTTCAAGCTCTTTGCTAACCATTCCTACCCCTAGATTAGACTAACTTACTAGCATTCTTGTTGTTGTTACAAAAGTAAGCTACAGCCATATATTACAGCAGTAAAAGCTCCTAAAAGCAAGTGGTGCCTTCTTTACTTCTGACAAATGCTAGCATGTTGCCAATTCTAGGTTATCATTTTGGGTCATTATTGAAGCTTGTTTAAGGCATGATTGTGAAGCTATCATTATACATACATTGTTGTTATAAATTTTTGTTTGCTTCATCTTGTATATTAGCTTATTGCTTTTATTGAAAGTCCAAGGTTTTACGAAGCACTAATATCAATTGTTACTTGCAAATAGTGTTTTCTTGTTGTCTTATTTTGGGCAGGTACACTCAAACAAATCTTTGCTTCATCTTATTAAACCTTTGGGACTTTCTGATCAGTGTGACTTGTGAGAGGGGAAGAACTTTTCTTGATACTATTACCTTTGCCTTCTCAAACCCCCAGGTCACCGGGGACGTCTCCCCTGGGATTTCACCCCTAAAGAGAAAGAGGTGTCTTATTTAGATGACAGTGATAGGACAACCTCCTGTTACGCCAATTTATTGTTCACTTGCCTTTGGCCTTTGGGGAAGTACAAATTGCGCGATAACATTTTGGCGTCGTTGTCGGGGAACACTGAGTCAGTATTCCTCAATGACACTTTTTCAGTAAACCTTTCCCTCAAAGCCTTTTATCTTATGAAGCTTACCTAGCGACTCCACTGAGGGTGATCCCCTCATTCCTTTGATAGTTTCAAGAAAATTATCTGGCGACTCCACTAACCTTCTCCAAGGTGCCACATTACTCTCTATTTTGTGATATTTCCAAGTTATGGGATCATGGCGCCCTGGGAACAAGTGTATCCGACTATTGATTTCAAAAGCTTTCAAGGATACCTGCATTATTTTGATACAAAATGGTTAAACAACTCTCCAAGATTTGGAGGCCTCCAAATTACTCACATTATAGAATTCTTGAAGTGTATAAGTGAGATAGAATTGGGAGGGGAGGATGTTCTAGTAAAATTATTCATACTTTCTCTGCCATCTTTTTTGCAAGATTGGTTTAAGAGTTGTTGCGAAGATAGGGGTATCTCATCTTTCATAGACCTCATCAGTAGGTTTATTGAGTTTGTGAAACTGCAATGACTGACCAAACAAGATGCCCTTAAGAATCTCGCAGTAGCCCTAGAGAATGAAGGATTCACCACTAAGATTGTGGAAGATCTCAGGGATGTGTACCATAATCAATACCAAGAACCCGTTGATATAGAAGGAGAAATTTATGAAGAAAACTGTCAACCCCTTGAAGAGGAGCAAGATTTTTCCCATGATTTGATAGAATGTAGTGAAGATTTAACTAGAAAAGTGAATTATGAGGATGAAGCACTAGTAACCACTCCTTCGTCTGATGAAGCTCTCCAAGATCCTATCTCTCCTGCACAAGATGAAGAGAATGAGGCGAGTCATTTTCCTTTCCAGTTTCTTGATGACACTTTGTGTTAATATTATGGTAGCTGTGGGAGGTATTTACCTCCACGTGTAAACCTGACGAGAATAGAATATTCCGGGAAGCAAGAAGAAACCCTAATGAGTTGGCTAATAACCCTAGAAGACAAATCGGCTCAAGAGGATAATTGGTATTAGGTCATTAGCCTACAAGAGAAGAAGTCGGCCAGAAGAAATATTATATACTAAGTAAATAGACACCCAGAATGAGAAGTCGGCCCAAGCAGTTAGCCAGAATTAGTATAAATACAGGAGGCCAGTCTTCATTCTGGTAGGCGTTCTCAGAATTGCAGAGCAGCACCTGTGCACACTGCAGTTGCCCAGTTTGTGCGCAAGTTTGGAGGAGAATTGTCGTTGCAGCTGCTGCAGCTAGCAGATTTCGGTTTTGGCTTGGACTATCTCTTGGTTATGGTTTGGACTATCTGATCAACTCTTGTTTGGTGCACTATCCTTGGGGAAAGGTGCGCTACCCCTTGTTTGGCTATCTAGCCTAGGGTTTGCTTTCAGAATGATTCTCTATCAAGGTTAAGGTGCTTGAAAGGTGGCTTCGGCCTATGGTTGGGTGACAATAGTGATATTGTCGATGGTAAAACAAGCACATCCATTATATTCTAACAAGTTATGGGCTCACACCTCCTTCATTCAATCTAACCACTGGAAAGAAGCATAGCCATAAGGATATTAAGCTCGTTGAAGAACTGTCACTAGGGTTTCTAGCAGGAGCAGTCACCAAAGCACTATCGCTAGGGTTACTAGCAGGTGCAGTTGCAGAAACCCTAATCCTCTAGTTGAGGTACCTTAAGTGAAGGGATTGACCAAATTTCCGGATATACCAGTGCGCCCTAGCCTAGCGCATCTCCTGGTACTATCAGCAAGCCAAGACGTCAAGTTTGAGTTTTTCAAGTCAAAGAAGCCATGACCTACTCCATGAAGTCAGAAAACAAGTTAGATGGAGCTTCTAACTTCAGAGCGTGGAAGACAAGGATTGACCTCATCCTTGCCAAGAATAAAGTGTTGGATATCGTGAAAGGAAAGATCGCGATACCAAAGTTTGAAGAAGGAAAAGAGAAAGAACTACAAAACGTTGCAGTTATGGAAAAGTTCAAAGACGGTGACATCAATGCCATGAGTATCATAGTGGACTCTATAAAATACCACTTGATACCCTACATCTCCCATATTGACTCATCAAAGAAGATGTACAATGCCCTAACAAACCTCTTCTCAGTTAGAAACATTGGACAAGTAATGAGTCTGAAGAATGAGCTCTGTGACATGAAGATGAATGATGATGACAACATAACATCATACTTTGTGAGGATCTCTCAGTTAAGAGATCAACTACAAGCTATTGAAGAGATCATTTCAGAGAATGAATTGGTAAACATAGTACTCCATGGTCTTCCCAAGACATGGGATGCATTTGCCGCAAGCATGAACACAAGGAAGCAGTATCCTACATTTGAAGAACTTTGGACTTGTTGTGCGCAAGAAGAATCAAGGATTAGTGCAAAAGAAAAACCCCAAAAGAAATACGATGATCAAGCCTTCACAGCAAGATTCAAGAATTTCGGGAACAAGAGGAAGTTCGGCTCAAGGAAGAAGTCAAATCAAGAGAAAGATATGTCAGAAATACAATGCTTCAACTGTCGAAAATATGGTCACTACAAGAATCATTGTCCCAAGCTAAAGAAAATGAAGGAGACACACGAAGCATCAGTTGTCGAAGAAAAGGAACCTTCAAAGAAGACTAAGCAGGATGAAACAGACTTCTTCCTCTAAAGACAAGGTAACAACACTCTTCTTAGTTCTTGTACATATCTTGTTTGCATAGTCTTTGTACACATCTTGTATATCTATCTCTTAGAAGATAACATGTTCCAAGAAGAACTATACCTATGGAAGAACAACAAAATAAGGATTGCTATCATTATACAAGTCAGATAATACACATGAAAGGATGAAATACATCAAACAAATCATGTGGAAGCTATTACAAGATAAGTCGAAATCAGAATCAATCCTGAAGAAACTTAGAAGAAGCAAAGACAGAAAGAAGTCAGCAATCAAGAGGAAATTGGAGAAAGACTTATGACACTTTGCAGAAGACAATAAGGATGCAGACGGAAGCGTGGACTCTGTTAGATGGAGGGAGCCGATTATATATTTCCAAAAGAAAAACATGCACTCATACATGAAGCAACGATTAGGAAGGAGCTAATCCTATGATCCATTGAAGATGATGAAGTATATATCCATGGTAGCAGCCATGAAAAGCAGTACGTGTTCAGTTCGACTTAAAGTATCCTTGGTTGTCCATCCACATCTGTGATCCTATGATGAAAGGAAGAAGTGGAATCTTTAGGGCATGGAATCTATAAGAAACTCCATGGACCAAAGAGCTAAAGTAAAACATGAGGAAGAACATGAAGATTCCAAGAAAGAAAGAGAAGCCAGAACAACCAGTCATTGTATTGAGAATCACAAGATTACCAACCTGATATGAACTCACTAAAAGAAATCAAGCAAAGGAACTGAAAGTTGTGATGAAGAACAGTGTATATGAATGCAAGCATTGCAAGATCCAGAACTAGAGGTTCTCCCAGATGGAGGAAGAAGACTATGATGATTACTTGTTCTAGTAAACCAGACATATCTCTACATGAGCCATTATATCATCCGCAATATCCATGGGTTGGAGTTCTACATCAGATGAATGCAAAGACTGTTCTCCAGAGCAATTGAACAAAGAGCATATGAAGAGTAATCCCACGGCTTTGAGGCATACTAGAAAGAGACCCTTGTATGCAGATGGAAGAAGACAACTTGGTGGAGAACCTCCAATGCATAGCAGAAGTGTGATGAAGACTTTCTATAATAGAGATATTGTATCAGAATGGTTACTCAGAAGCTCAGGATGATGGATCGCTAATCCATGACAAACTCCCATGATGGGCAAAGAAGTACCACATGGATATATTCTAGTTTGAACCTTGCCACAGTGTTGTGACCTAGCAGGAACCAAAGAGGAATCCAACAATGATATACTTTATTGATCAGAGTTATATGAAGCCTTCAAAGAAAACTAGTGTTCCAGAAAAACCGAAGTACATTTGAGATCAAGCATTACATTCTCCGTGATGAAGTCCAGAAAGGAGAAAGTGGTTCTCCAATATATATCTCCACAGATGAGTAGATAAGCAGACATTTGGTAAAGCTTTTGTCCAAGATGAAAGAGTTTGCATACTCAAGCTGGAGCTCGTGGAGTCGACTTCCTTATTGAAAAAGGAAGAGATGACTCCCAGGTTGGGAGGGAGAACTGATGTGTTATTGATTGATGGACAGTCATTTTTCAGTTCGAAAAATGATCCAAGATGAGCAGTTCCTTTCCAGATTCGGAAAGTGGCTTGAGATTTCCGATGGACAGGCATTTTCCAGTTCGGAAAATGGTCTAGATCGAACGGTCATTTTCGTAATGAAAATGGTTCGATGGATTGTTGATGTACCATAGACAGCGATTTCCCATTGTGGTTAACATGGGGAATGGTCTAGGGTAGTCTCTCTTCTTGAGGGTTACTCAAGAAGACTGGCCCGCCTCGCCGGACAGCAATTTCCCATTGTGGTTAACATGGGGAATGGTTCGTTTTGGAGGTTGGTGCAGAACAATCATTTCCTTAGGAAATGGTCCGGACATTCATTCCTTAGGGCAGATTCATTCTCTCCAGGTTGCACTTTGTTTAGTGCCGGAGGAATGGCCCAAGGTGGGGAATGGTCCACGTTCAGCAATCAGGACAGACATTCCTTAGGGAAAATTCATTCTTTCCAGGTTGCACTTTGTTTAGTGCCGAAGGAATGGCCCAGGGTGGGGAATGGTCTAGGCTCAGAAATCGGGACAGTTATTCTTCCTTGCTTGAGAAGAATAGACCAAATAGCTCATCATTATTGTTTGACCTTATGAGGGCAGATACTCTTCCAAATCTCACAGATGTGAGTGGAAGAATGGCCCAGATGATTCAGTTTATATCATAACATTGTTTCTGTGCAGGTTGATATCAGATGATTGTTATGAAGACTATATGTCTCTAGACAGTAGATGTATACTACTGTGGTGGATGTGTTCCACTGT
>ML778661.1:2003173-2023480 GCA_009831015.1 Picea engelmannii | reverse complement strand
ACCTCGTTGTTAGACGTAAAGCAAGATGATGATGTGTTCCTTGCTTCTGACCTAGTTGTTAGACGTAAAGTAAGATGATTCCTTGCTTCTGACCTCGTTGTTAGACGTAAAGCAAGATGATGATGTGTTCCTTGCTTCTGACCCAGTTGTTAGACATAAAGCAAGATGATTACTTGCTTCTGACCTAGTTGTTAGACGTAAAGCAAGATGTGACTGACACTGAGCTACCAACTTATCAGCTGTGACATTGAGCCAGTGTAGTATTGTGATGTGCCAGCCTAGTGCTGGGTATCATTTTTTCTGATACATATTGATGCAGATGATGATGACATTCTTTCGAGAATGACGATGTTGCCGATGGAGAAAACTTACGATGACTCGTAGATATGCCAGCCAATGTTCCAAGATGATATTGACGAGACTGTCCTCCTGATGCCACTGATGATGCAGACCTCTCTCGCCTAATGCTGTTGAAGAATACCCTTCTTGTTAAGGGGGAGTGTTGAAATAATGTAACTGCAAAGAGTATTCTTATTATTATTGTTATATTATTCATAGGATCAATTCCCATTGTGGATTGATCATGTCGGTTAATGTATTAGGACCAAATCCCCTTTTGCGGATTGGTCAACAGACAATTGTAATAGGTAGAATAAGAAGTCGGCCCCAACAGTTATTATTGAGACCCAGAAATATAATAAAGGTGGGTTTACCCACCCAGAGTGAGAATTCGGCCCTGCCAGTGAAAGACACTTCACACGTGCCAGACTTGTATATATAGAGAGGCTAGCGCCTCACTTTACCACACAACACACTTGCTCATTTCTAAGAGGCAAGCTACAACTTACCAGTTGGAGAGAGGGAGAAGAGCGGCGCATCTTTTGGAGAGGACTATCTGTATTGGTTTGAGTTATCTCTTGACATTGTATTGGCAATTTATGATAAGGAAGTTTTTGCTGGGTTTTCTTCCCCTAGAGGGTTTCCCAGGATAAATGTTGTGTCTCTTGTGAATGTGTATTTCTCAGTGATCTTGTTATTATGTTGCTCTTATCTATTGAAATGCAAAGAACTATGATAATGGCATAAAACATTAACATCGCCCAAGGATCCTCGAGAAAGCAATAAAAGGCTTCTTGGCAAGAAAAAGGGGGGACCCATAAAATAAAATAAGACTCAAGACCTAGATGGTGGATAGGGGGTCTCATCATGAACCAGCGTATTAGGTCCATGGGCATGTAGCAATATGACACTACTATTCATCTGGTCACCACACCAGGGTAGTGGCTCTTGGTGGCATAGCCAAGAGAAAGGGGGTCTCATCATGAGCCAGCCTTCTCATCTCCGTGAAATGCTTGTGGGTAACGCTGTCACCACTGGTCACCACGCTAGGGCAATGTCCCCCAACTATTCTCTTGAAAGAAAAATCATTAAGACAAAGAGAAAAAAGACATTGAATGGGCTAGGAAACAATTGCATCCATGACAAGGTACAGCTCATCCTCTTCAGAGGCACCCATAGGTAAGACCTACATTTCCCTGTCATCACTACACCCCTTGCCCAAACATCCCCCACACCATCTCATGCACTTACATGACCTAGATTGGTCTTCACCTGGAAACACCCCACACCTAACGAGAATTAGCCCAATAGGACGTCCTGAAACCCTCTCCAAACCTGGCTTGTAGAATAGCATAACGTCTTTGAGCACTTGTCTGGGAAAAGGGGGGTTTTATCACATGTTTGGGTAACTTGATGATTAGATGTGATTGACATTGCTATGATCCCTGTGACTTATGAGCCCATGGATGGCGTACTTCTTGTTGCAGGACCATGCCCGACGGACAGGTACATATGGGGAGATGATTAGCCCAGACCTCCATAGGGCTAAAATCCCACCAGATGGATGTTGAGACCCCAGCCAAGGGCAGAGAGAGACCAAAGGCTTGTACCAGAGAAAGGAGAGGACATTCCACCAGAGGCACTTTGACAGGCCTAGACCCAAGGGAGCCTTGCCCTCCCACCATGATGTTGGCCCTTGAAGGCCCCTAACATCATCATTCAAATCCTTGACGTCATCCAGTTGACATATCTAGCATGAGGACGACTTTGGCTGGCACATGTGGCAGTTCCTGAGGGGTTTTGAGCCCCAACGTTTCACTTGGAGGGCTAGCGTTCCAGCTAGGAGGCTAACGTCACCCTAGGAGGGGCATGACGAATTTAGGGTTTTATTTGACAATTTTATGTAAAATTGGATTTTTCATGTAAACTGGCCATGTCATCCTTTTTTTGACCTAATTTGTAATTAAAGGTCATTTGTATTGTATAAATAAGAGATCAAAACTCTCATTTTTATTCATCATCTTTCACTCACACAAGTGTGAGGACTGAAATTTGGCCTCTTTAAAGGCTTATTGGCTGAAATTAAGTGGTGCACAACTCTTGGAGGAGGCTTCTTTTGGTGTATTTTGGCATTTTCATGGTGGAAAGTCTTCAACTAGGGCGTGCTACTAGATTATTCTTGGTGAATGTAAGTGAAAATCTGCAATTCTTCTTTCTCTGAATGGTTATGGTATCTTTTACTTTGCATTTATTAAGATTATGAAATTGGTAGTGTGAAACCCTAGAAGAATAAGCACATGTTATTGTCCTTCTCTCGATAGCTATCCACCTATTTGATTTTGCTAGAAGACACCTCCATTGAAGCAAATGCTAAAGCCCTACCTTTGTAACACTCTAACACCATTGCTTCATTAAGCTTTTATTTATCTCAAGCTTGAGCTAAAGAAGAAGGAAAACCGCTAGGGCCTAGGGTTACCTACTTCCTAGTAGTCGTTTTCCTTCTAGGGTTTTGGATGATTGAGGCCTTGGGTTACCAACACCTCAACCATCCTCCCTCTTGTCTTTAGTTCACTTACTATCATTTATTTCCTTCAATATTGTTGTTGCAAAAGTGACTCCATTAACCCTAAAGGCACTAGTTTATACCTTGCATTTGATTGATTGATGAAAACAACCCTCCAACTATCTACTTCAAGCTCTTTGCTAACCATTCCTAACCCTAGATTAGACTAACTTACTAACATTCTTGTTGTTGTTACAAAAGTAAGCTACAGCCATATATTACAGCAGTAAAAGTTCCTAAAAGCAAGTGTTGTCTTCTTTACTTCTGACAAATGCTAGCATATTGTCAATTCTAGGTTATCATTTTGGGTCATTATTGAAGCTTGTTTAAGGCATGATTGTGAAGCTATCATTATACATACATTGTTGTTATAAATTTATGTTTTCTTCATCTTGTATATCAGCTTATTGCTTTTATTGAAAGTCCAAGGTTTTACCAAGCACTAATATGCAAATAGTGTTTTCTTCTTGTCTTGATCTGGGCAAGTACACTCAAACAAATCTTTGCTTCATCTTATTAAACCTTTGGGACTTTCTGATCAGTGTGACTTGTGAGAGGGGAAGAACTTTTCATGATACTATTACCTTTTCCTTCTCAAACCCCCAGGTCACTGGAGAGTTGCAGAACAAAAACTTATGGAGATTAAAGTTTTGGAGATGTGTTATATTCTTTACATGTGGAGGATGCATTCATCCAAGGAGTGTTAGTTGTGTTGGGCACAAATCCAATGCACTAGTTGGGGGGGCATGGGGGGCCCTTCCCCCCATTACAAGGAGGGGTCACCCAATTACAAGGAAGTGTGTTCCCACTCCGCATCAGAGTTCAGAACTAGCCCCATGTTACATGGAAGGGCACTAGCCCCTCCCCATCGGGGTTTAGGGCTAGCCCTGGAAAAAAATTGGGGTCCATTTTTGGCCAATTTTTGTGCTTTTTTGGCAATGGTTTTTTACTTATTCTAATTTAATCTCGATTAATGGATTAGGGTTGTAATCTAATTCGAGTTAAAGGATTCGGGTTTTTATGTGATAAAATCCCTAAATATTGTATTATGAATGACCAAAGATAATATAATGAAAAATATAGAGATGTGGCTCTAAAGTTATTTTGGTTTTCCCAACTAAAGGTTTCTAGGGTAAATCTTTGTGTATTGTACGTGTGCCATTGTTTACTTTCTGTTTGCTTAAGAATATACATGAATTACTTCACTTAAAAGGGTATAAAACTTACATTTGTCAATTGGGTATAGCTCAAGTGGTTATGAGGAAAAGTTGTTACCCTCCCCACCTGGGTTCAAATCCCACTTTGTGACATATTTTCTCTTAGTGAGTCAATTGTTGATGAGCTCTATATAACATATTGATAAGTTGGTGACCTGGCCTTGTGCCTTGAAGAATCTAGTGTTTACCCTAGGTACCATCCTCGAAATGAGGGGAAGTGCCCAAGAGGTTTTCCCCGATATATATATAAATATTAACAAGAACTAAAAGAAATTTTTATTAAAAAAAGTTGTTAGCGTAGCTAACATCAGTCATATAAATGATATTGATCGGGTATTTTGCATATTTTCCTCCTTCCTTCATAAGACAAGGGGGAGAGAAGATGAATTTTCCTACAAGGGCTTCTTATGCCAATTTCCTGAGTACATGAATAGACTCTAACAAACTGATTACAGAGGTAAATATAGAAACATAACATTTTAATCGCATGCTTTCTCTGACCCCTCTTTTAATCAAGGGAAAGCCAAGGGTTGCCTAATGTCCCAATCGAACGTTCATTTCTGCTTCATAAGCATTCCAATGTCAATTAAATTTCCTTCCCTTGTTTTAAGAGGGGAGGGATTTGGGGCATTATTTTTCAGGACTTCAACAAAAGAGAAGCATTTTGCGGACTTAGAGTGGGCCTGCACTTTTGGTTGCACTTCATATTCCTCTTCGTGACCTAATTCTGTTTCTTCCCCTTTGTTTCCTCTACTTCCTCTTCTTCAAGCTCTAACTCCTCTGCATCGTTTTCATCTTCCTCTTCTGCTTCTACTTCCTTCTCTTGTTCTTGGTCATTAGCCACTAGATCCTCAAGGAATGGGTTGAGATCGTTGTCATGTTAAGCTAGTCCAAAGTTGAGATCCAATGCCAATTCTTCAACATCTTCCTTGTCCGTGTTTTCAATATTTTCCTTAAGTTATCAAGAACTTCAAATTTGTTGTTGCATGAAAAAGGCGGACCCTCTTGTGGTGGCTTTGGATGAGATGCCCCTTTTCACTAGAAGTTCCTTTGCCTACTTGGGACGGTCATGAACTCAAGTTTTGTCCTCAGTTGTTGCTTTGGAGGGGGTTGCTCTTCTTGGTTTTTTGGACCATTTTTAGCAAAATTTCCATAAGCATGGAAAACATGCACTTGAATAAGATTTGCTCATATTCTAGCACTTGTTCGTGGCTCTCCTATCCAAATTGATTTGTAAAGCTTTCATGAGTCCCTTCTCCAAGCCCACCTCCATGCATATTCTCCCACAAGAATATAGGTTCCCTTTTGGTTCTCCTTAGTCAATAAAATGACCCAATTTGTTTCCAATCTCTCTTAGAGAGTATTCATCCTAGAAAATAAGGAGATGAGGTAATCTAACCCACACTGGGGTTATTGTAATCTCTTGTTCTGGGTTAAAGTCAAGGGTTCACAAGGAGATATACATTCCTCTGGAACTCATGAAGTATGGCCCAAATCTGAATATCAAATCTCTCTCTTCCTTGTTTAAAAAGAGAAAGACGAGATAACCACGACTGAAGGCAAACGGTATTTCCTGCCCATTTATCTAGGGGGACCATTACTCTATTATTGTTTAAAAAGAGAAAGACGAGATAACCACGACCGAAGGCAAACGGTATTTCCTCCCCATTTATCTTGGGTGACCATTGTTCTACTACCCATGCTTCCACGATTTTTGGGCTAGGCCAAAGGCCTGTAAATTTTCCAACTAAAGCTCGCTTAAAAAAAATGAGAGCTTTCTTTCTTGGCTTCGGAATTGGGAGGTCCAGTTGAGGAATGTCTTCTAATCATTTAACAAAACGTTGTGGTTGAGACCAATTTCATTTCCTTGGAGCCATGGACCAAACCAGAGAGATGGATGCCTCAGAGCAGGTGTCTCCCATGGCTACGGCCCGATCTACAAACGAAGGCGGCAGCCCTTCCTCTAAACGACTTTGATTGTCTCCTAATGAAGGCAAAATGTAATCCTAGGCTCCAAGTTTCCTGTCAACGGGTTCTCCTTCTATGAATTAGCTACAATCTAAGGCAGCAACTATATAACCTATGTCTATTACAACTTTGGCGTGGCGGTCTGGAGCAAATTAATGATGGTGCTCGGAATCAACATGATGGTTTGATACAAAATGAATCTATGTTAATGATTCCCTGAGATATATTACCTAGAAAAAAATAAAAGTTACATTTTTTGTATCAAAACATCGTTATTGGCTTCAAGGGGATGCCTTTGTTGCTCAGGTTTAGCTCGTTCTTGATAGAACAAGTTTATTATGGGTTTGGGATAAACCCAATGTCAATGGGAGCTCTAGGCCGATGATTCCTCTGTGAAAGAGAATGGCGAGCAGTTTCCAAATAGAGATTGAATAATATAGCAGTCAAGCCTTTGAGCTATGGAAGCTTAAAATGGAAGACCTTGTAAACAAAGAACAACAATGGATCGTTGTGGAGCCTGGTACTGCATCAGCGGGTATGGTGACAACAAACTGGACTAAGTTGGAAATGAAGGCACGGAGAACAATCCAATTATTTCTTTCAAATTCAGTTTTATTAAATATTTTGGTAGAAGCCACAACCAAGGCATTATGGGATAAGTTAGGGGCTTTGTATCAACCTGAGTCTCCAGTAAACAAACTTTTTCTTTGAAAGAAGTTGTACCTCTTGAGGATGAATGACGTCTACTCTATGGAAAAGCATCAGTGCCTTTAACACTGTGGTAAGTCAGTTGTTGTCTATTGATGTTGAAATTTCCAATGTAGATATGCTGAAATTTCCAATGTAGATAAGTGCATTAGTCTATTGTGTTCTTTGCCAAATTCATGGGATTGTCTAGTTGTAGCTATTGGGAGTTATGCAACCACATTATATCTTGAGGATGTGATTGCATCCCTATTATCGAATGAAATGAGGCAAAAAACTACATATATTCAAACCAAGGATGCCTTGTTTGTAAGAGGCCACCTTGCAAATAGAAATTAAAATAAGTCTTACGGGGACAAATCTAAATAACGAGGTAGATCTAAATCTCCAAGACAATCTATAAGGAAATGTTGGAAATGGGATAAAGTTGGGCATTATACAAAATATAGTAGATAAACAAATGTTGATAAAGACAAGGGATCTAATGATGCTCCAGGGAAGGCCTCCTCAAAAGGAGGGGATGTGTACTTGGCATCTACAAGTACACATTTAGATCACAATGCATGGTTGATTGACTTAGGTGCATCTTTTCACATGACTCATGGCATCTTTTCACATGACTCCTCACATGAGTGGTTTTGTGAATATGAAGAGTATAATGGAGGTGATATCTGAAGAAATTTGAGGTTCCTAAGGCTACCCAACAGGCTTGTCAAATGACCTCTTGTTGGGAACTAACTTCAAGGTACTTTCAAACTGTTTTCCTCACTGTCTTAGGATTGTTTTCTCGCTGTCCAAAACAGCCGCCAGAACTGAACTTTACCCACTCTGAAATCTGCCCTTAAACTTTGGTTTGATGCTCTTTAGTACCTCTTGTTATAAGGTTTAATGATGGATAGTTTTGTTGTCCAAGTTAGCCTTCTTTAACATGCTTTAAACATCAAATGCACCTCTAGGATCTTTAACAACCTACAACTGAAAGTACTAAGAAAACCATGACAAATTTACACAAGTGTCTTTGGTCAACATGACCTTGGAAAAACCCCCATGGGAAAAACCAATAAGAGAGATAGATATATTATGGAGATCTCAAGCAAATGCTACAAAGAGAAAATGAACCAAAGGAACCTGATACAAAGTATGAGCTCTTTTCAAGCTAGACAATGGAGTTCCCTTGGTACTAGCACCCTTTTCCTTGGCTTGTGCGCTCTTTGCCTTGGTTCTTGCGCCCTTCCCAACCTTTGCTTGTGCTCTTGCCTTGAAGTGTGAGCCCTTGCTTGGAAGAATGTGCCCCAAATCACTTGTGCGCCCTCCTTTACCCTTGGTGCGCCCCTCTCACAAGCTAAATGCGCACTAGTCTGTAGTGCACCCCCTCTCTAGCTTCTATGTGAGCTCACAAAGAAACCACTTCTCCTTTAAGACTTTGCACCCAACACTTGGCTTCTCACCAAAATGCACCCTTGCTTGCTTGTAGTGTGCCCCTACTCCAAGAGTGCGCCCAACCTCAAGCTAGAAGCCATCTCCATGCCTTGCGCCCTTCTCCTCTAAAGAAATGCACCCTAGTTCTTCTCAAACCCTCTTCCTCTCTTCCTCTCCTTCACTCCAATCTCAAGAGTGAACAATGAGCATCCTTTTCCCTCTTTTGCCTCCTTTAACCTTATCTCAAGGTTAACATAGAAAACCAAGGGCTCAGATTAGATCTAAGCCTTTCTCCAAAATGAGTGGATGAGATTAGATCTCATAAACTCACTTAAGTTTCCATAGTTTCACTTTATGTTCATTAATTCACATTTAAGTGAAATTAATGTCACTTTATGACTTAAGTGAATAAAATCACTTTAGACTTAAGTGAATAAACTCAAAGTGAAATTATAACATAAAGTGCAAGCATGAGGGTAATACTCTCCCCCTTTGTGTTTAGAGACTCACAAACACAAGGGGACCATTTTCCAAGGTACCCAAATCTCAACAATATCTTCCTAGGAGATGACTCAACAGCCAAAATCACAGGACGTTAAAGGGTGTGGTCGTTGCTTAAAGATGGAAGGGTTAGAACCCTATGTGGTGTTCTGCATATTACAAGATTGACCAAAAACCTGATCTATGTGAGTAGGATGAGTAATATCAATGTGCAAACCATATTTGAAAAGGATAAATGCAAAATGGTTGAGGACCAATGGCATAGTTGAGAGGATTTCAAATTGGAACTCTATACAAGTTGTTGAGAAGCACTATTACTAATGGGTGTAAGTGTACAATTGTGTCTTAGAATGAAACTAACAAAACTCCTACTCTCCCTATAGAGGGGTGTAACAGTATCAATGTTTCTCATAATGAAACTAACAAAACTCCTACTATCCCTATAGAGAAAACAATGCTCTCGCATCAGAGAATGGGACATACTAGAGAGAAGGGCCTTTGTGCTCTACATAGTAAAGGTATGGTTGAAGGAATCCCTAATTGTTCTTTAGATTTCGATCTCTATGAACATTGTGTATATGGTAAAAATAATTGAGTGAGATTCCCATCTAGTGTAATAAGAACAAAAAGGATCCTAGAGTTGATACACATAGATGTGTTTGGAGCTATACATGTTCCATTTGTAAGAGAATCGCTATACAATGTCTCATTAAGATGATTTTTCTAGGAAAACTTGGTTGTATTTCTTGAAGAAGAAATTTGAAGTTTTCAATAAATTAAAAAAAAAATCAAGGATTTTGTAGAAAACCAAACAAAAAAGAAAACAAAAGCATTGAGGACAAACAATGGAGAACATTTTTGTGGGAAAGATTTTGAGCAATTCTATTAATAGTGAAAATAATATAGAAAAATACAACTCCATACACGCCTCAACAGAACGAAGTCGTAGAATGGATGAACAAGATGCTAATGGAAAAGGAAAGAAGTATGCTTGGTGGTGCAAGCATAGAACAGAACATCTGGACAAAGGTAGTAGATATTGCATGTTATTTGCTCAACCAATCAACTACATCAGCATTGGTTGATAAGACTGCGCATGAGGCATGGACTAGTTACAAACCCATCTTGTACATCTCAGAGTTTTTGTTGTGATGCTTATGTACGTGTTCCCAAGGAGAAAACGAGCAAGTTGGACAATAAAGCAAAAAAATGCATCTTTATCAATTATAAAGATGGAATAAAGGCTACAAACTTTGGGATCCAGTAACAATGAAGACATTTCAAAACTTCACACACAGTTTGCATCCAGAAAATTCCCTAGCAACAATGAAGATTGTTTATACCCATGGCGTGATCTTTAGAGAAGTTACAAGTACTCACAAGCATGAAGATAAACTAAGAGAAGGAGAACCAAAGAAAATAGAATTTGACCTAGAGAATGGAGAATCTAACTCAACGGATGAAGATGAGTCAAATAAATCAAATGAAGAGGAGATACCACAAACCCTGACCTTAAGGAGATCTATTTGAGTAAGAAGGTAAATAGAAAGGTATAGTCCACCTGATTTTAGTTATGCCTTTGTTTTATCTGCTATTGATGATGATCCTAGAAATGTTAGAGAGGCAACTGATTCTGAAAAAGGTAAACTCTAGAAGAAGGCCATGGTTGAAGAAATGGAAGCCTTGGACAGCACGGGACTTAGTCAAGCTACCCAATGAAAGAAAACTTATTGATAGCAAATGGGTGTACATAAAGAAGCTCAATGCAAAAGGCGGAGTGGAGAAGTACAAGGCTTGCTTGGTAGCAAATAGATATTCCCAGGTGGAGAGAATTGACTTTGGTGAGATTTTCTCTACTATTGCAAAATCAACTTCTATTAGATTTATAGTCTCTTGTTGTAGCATTTGATCTCGAAGTAGAACAAATGGGATGTAAAAGCAGTGTTCCTACATGGGGACCTAAAAGAAGAAATCTACATGAAAGAGCCTGAAGGATTTACAGTGAAAAGTAAGAAGGAGCCGGTTTGCAAGCTAAAAGAGTCGCTATATGGCTTAAAGCAATCCCCAAGAATGCGGTATCAAAATTTTGATACTTACACACTCGGACTGGGATTTGTGAGAAGCAAGGTTGATCACTATGTGGTATCAAAATTTCAATACTTACATTTTGGGACTACAATTTGTGAGAAGCAAGGCCAATCACTATGTGTATTCCAAGTATTGATGATCACTATGTGTATTCAAAGCCAATTGGTGACACTTTATTTATGTAGTACTATATATTGATGATATGTTGCTTGTTAGGGTCCTACACTAACCCCCTTAGATACTTTATTAATGTATGAGGCCACCTTCCTTGAATAAGGCCCATTAAATAGTTAGTTAATAGTCACTCATTGTAATAAAGGGTCCTTTTTAGTAAGTAATAAGGCCCAAATCAGTTGGTTGGCCCTCATTATAAGGGGCCTATAGGCAGTTAAGATTCTCTATGAATAGCTATATATTGAGTAGAAGGTTATGTATTGTTTTGTCAATAAATGTTATTGTATTTAGAGCATTGCTCTTAAAGGTTACCCCCTTAAGAGGCAAGTGAAAATAGCTCTCTATTCTTATCTCTTTTTTCTCTCGTGTCCTCAGTTTTTGCACTACATTTCATGTGATTGCTCTAAAGTTTTGGGTTAAGTACACTACAAATGGTATCAGATCTCTTTCTTGGGCATGAGGTGGGAGAATTTTTGGGCACAAAGTGGAGATTTTTGATGGAAAAAGGAGGACGACAATATTCAAATCGATTTCTGAAACTTTTTGTGCAGAATTTGAAGAAACTAGCCAAAGATTTGAATTCCTCTCGAAAAATACCCAATTTACCAAAACAAAGTCCAGAAAGTGGAGATATCGTCGATCCAAAATCTACAATTTTTGGGGTTTTTTCCACTGGCAGCCATAAATTTCATAGATTGGATATCTTTTGACAGAGTGCACAAATTTCAGTCAAACCAGTGCCATTAGATTCAAAAAAGATGTAGCATTTCATAATTAGGATCATAATATCCAATCAGATAAGTATAACTAAAGTTGTGATCATTTTACAATTTTTGGCCTCAAGCCCTACCTTGCACAAGTGATTTTTTGGTGATTCTAAGAGCTTTTTCTCGCATTAACAAGCTCATAATTTTTACTTTTTTTAGAGACGTGTTCCAACATCTATAAATAACACAGTGATCTATTGTTTAGTGCATAAAACTGTAGCAGAGGAAGAATACACAAAAGGAATACTAGTGGAATCACGTTGTTGGAAAACCTTGTAACCCATGTTGGCGCCCCTCTGATTAGTACCACATCAGATAGTACCTGTATATGGAATCTCACTTCCACGTACCCTCGAGTATATAGGAAGTCCCCTAGGTACACCTAAAACCAGCTCTAGATAAACCAATCGACCGTCTTGTTGCTATAGCACACAGAGAACAACACTCGAGGAGACCACTCTCGAGTACCTAGGTAGTTGAATAGTACGACTAAGGGCACAGTTGAGCTTTCTTAGCTAGTTCCATGAGATATATATAGCACTTGACACTCCCTTGTACTTGGGACCTTGGAACTTTTTCCAATGAGCTCACCCATGAAGGATAATACTTATAAACCACCGCATGCTTCCCCAGACAGTATGACCACCTACTCTACTTCAGACAGGTTAAACAACCTAGAAAATCAATTTAAGAAGTTGGATGACAAATTAGATGGGTTGAATGAGCAATTGAATAAGAAGCTAGATGAGAAGCTACAATAGAACCTAGCCAACTTCAAAAAGATGTTAACTGACAAATTGACGAGTATGCCAGCTCAAGGCATACTAGAAGAACACCACTAGACTATACACTACAAAGTGAGCCACACCAAGAAGAAACTTCTAACTTGGGACTATTTAGCCACTCACAACCCTTTTCAGGTCCACACAACAATAGATCAATGGATAATAACGTATGGCTTCGTTCTCCTAAGGTGGACCTAAACAAGTTTGATGGTTCTGATCCGTCAAGATGGGTCACCTAAATGGAACATTACTTTGCCCTCCAAGGCATTACTGACGACATGATGAAACTCGAGGTTGGAGACTTGTATCTAGATCTGAAACGATGGCAATGGTGGGAATGGCATAAAAAATCATATACAAGCTATATCACTTGGAGTTTGTTTGTTAAAGTTGTCTATGTATGTTTCGAGAAAGATACTCACTATTTGGGGCGGCTTACCAAGTTACGTCAAACAGGCTCAGTCACAAACTTTATGGCGGCCATCGAGCAATTAGCTATCTGTATAGAGAACTTAACAGATTCTTTCTATAAAGAATGTTTCATTAGTGGCCTCGAAGAGGATATCCAAGCACAAGTTAGAATGCAACGTCCTACTACATGGTTGGAAGCAGCGCAGAGGGCCTTAGAAGCAGAGACGGAGCTAAATGCACAAACAAAAAAAACAACCTTCATTCCCCGCACTCATCCTTCCCAGGGTACTTCCTCAAGCACAACTCCTACTCATACCTTGAAAGTACAACGATTGTCTCCAACAAAAATGGCATATCACCAAAGACGAGTACTCTGTTATAATTGTGATGAAAAATATGCTCTAGGTCACCGATGTAAAGAACATAAATTGTTCCAGATTGATATGACCACTCAGGCTTTGACTGAAGACATCGATATCGAAGAAACACCAAAGCTACAAGTTGAAAACACCAACACTCAACCTCAATCGAATATCGAACCTCCATTCTCTCATGAAGAACCATTTATCTCCCTGCATGCATTATCAAGCATTTCAGCTCCACAAACCTTGAAACTCATGGGTTACATCACGCATCGGAAATTTGTAGTCCTAGTTGGTAGTGGTAGTACTCATAATTTCATTCACAAGAGAGTGGCAGAAGAAACCCATTGTTTTGTATACCCGGTGCACAACTAATGGCTAGGACTTAATTTAACTCACTAATGCCAAATACTTAGGCATTTGACTTAAATTAAACTCCATCAATTACAAAAAGGCATTCACTTTAATAATCACTTTATTAAAGTGAATCTCCCAAGTCTTGAGAGGCATTAAGGCCGACTTCCACATGTTAGACACAAAATCGATGTGGAAGTACATGTCCAATGCTACAAACATCAACACTCTCTCTTAGTAAGGAAGGTACTTCTTGAAGAGCCACCTGGAATTGGTTCTTCCTCTAGCCCTAGCATAATGTTGCACACATCTTTGTGCACACTAGCATCCCTCCAACCCTGCTAGTCAACTACTCCTTGAAAACTAGAAGTCACAGAATCGATGACACTACGTATCAGTGCCATTGTTGTGAGAAATCTTACCCTGCGGACAGGTTAAGCTCCCCTATACGCGTTTTCCTTGGCTAAGACATAGTAGAGAAAGTGGACACTAACATCCCTTGATCCTATCTATTCACACATGAAAATGAGAAGAGGTAAAAGAAAATAAGAATGCACCTTTTTCGAATGTTGTCCTCATTGCTCCTTATTGCTCCGGCGTTGGATCCAATCCTAGCTCGATCACAATCTTCCTGCATTTAGACAAAATGATCTTCCTCTTCTACTACTTGCACAAAGTTAGATGAAAGCAAATCTAACTAAATGAAACAAGCATAACATTCATATGTAAACTAAATGAGTCATTTAGATGAAAGTAAATGGAAAAGATCATTCACGAGCTATTGGGGGCAGGGGGCATACATCCTAGTACAAGCCCTTACTCATCATCAATAATCATGGTATTAAAGAAGGAAGGCACTTGGTGCATGTGTCCTGATTTTTGAGCTCTCAATAAATTGACAATCATGGATAAATTTCCCATCCCTGTTACTGATTATCTCCTTGATGAACTTCATGGAGCAAAGTTTTTCACTAAGCTTGATCTATGTTCAGGATACCACCAAATCAGGATGAAAGAGGCAGACATTCCAAAGATATCCTTCAAAACACATGAAGGTCATTATGAGTTTCTAGTGATGCATTTCGACCTTTGTAATGCTCCATCCACTTTCCAAAGTCTCATGAACAAGATTTTCAAACCCTTCCTACGCAATTTTGTGCAGTATTCTTCTATGATATCTTTATCTACAATAAAACATGGGAATCATACATAGAGAATGTTGATAAGGCCATGCAACTCTTGAGAAACAACCAATTATTTGTGAAGCACTCCAAATGTGCTTTTGGGGCTCCTGAGGTTGAATATTTGGGTCACATTGTACGTCGGGAGGGAGTACAAGTTGATCCCAAGAAAGTAGCAACTATGCAAGATTGGCCCTGTCCCAAAACACTAAAGATCTTGAAGGGATTCTTGGGACTTACAAGCTACTATAGGAAGTTTGTAAAAAATTATGGAAAAATTGTAAGTCCCCTAACCTCAATCCTTAAAAAGAATGCCTTTGTTTGGAGTGAGGTAGCAACACCGGCCTTTGTTGCTTTAAAGGATGCAATGTGCACTACTCCAGTATTAGCAGTCCCTAACTTTAATAATACTTTTGTCTTGGAATGTGATGTTTCAGGGAGAGGTCTCGAAGCAGTATTAATGCAAGAAGGACGCCCCTTGGCATTCACCAACAAACAATTGTGTGACCGCAATTTGGGAAAACCCACATATAAGAAGGAAATGATGGCTATCCTTCATGCAGTGGAGACTTGGCGCCCATATCTCATAGGGAGGCATTCTCGGATCAAGACTAACCATCATAGTCTAAAGTACTTGCTTGAACAACAGTTGTCTTCACCGGAGCAACATAAATGGGTCACCAAAATGTTGTGATGTGATTATGAGATCATATATAAGAAGGGTAAAGAGAATGTTGTTGATGCTTTATCCAGACAATTCGAGGATAAGTCACTCTTTGACATTTGGTTTCCCACTTGGTTGAATTCTTCAACCATGTGGTCCGTACAGGTTTTCCATCAACATGGTCACATCACATCATTCACCTGATACACAAATCGGGCCCCAGTTCAGATCCCAACAACTAAAAGAAGATCATGGTGAGCCACACTGTCACGAAGCTCTATGCTATGGTTCTCCATATGAAACTCTCTAGTGAGCTTCATAAGATCCCTCGAAGCTAGGGGACAAGAAAGATTTTGATCC
Organism: Picea engelmannii; assembly: GCA_009831015.1. Classification (NCBI taxonomy): domain Eukaryota; kingdom Viridiplantae; phylum Streptophyta; class Pinopsida; order Pinales; family Pinaceae; genus Picea; species Picea engelmannii. The sequence goes on along the minus strand of ML778661.1, from coordinate 2,007,622 downwards.
ACTCATCAAACTATTGATCACATCTTTACCCTTCGGGCCATCATTGAGGAGGCACAACATCGTTCGTCAAAAGTCTATGACATCATTGTAGATTTTTAGAAAGCTTTTGACTCTGTCCTGCGAGAAGCCCTGTTCCAAAGACTCAAAAACATTGGCATTTCCCAAACTCTACTGACTACCATCATGCGCCTATATGAGTTAGTCCTTGGTCATCTTCGCACAATTCACGTGATGTATGATTTCATCAGGAGTACCATTGGGGTTAAACAGGGTTGTCCCCTGTCCCCCACCTTGTTTGGAATCTACATTGATGGGTTGGAGTCCTTTATTCATGAGCATATCCAAGATAGCAATGGGTGCCTCCTCCACCAGGTTCTGATATCCATTCTACTCTTTGTTGATGACGCGGTCCTCCTAGCATCCTCTCTAGAGGTGTTATAGAGAACGTTGGATGCCTTAGCTCTCTTCTATGACCTTCGACGGTTGACGATCAACCTGGGTAAAACCAAGGTTATGATCTTCAACAAGTTGAAGAAGACCTCATACCTTCATTTCTTCTTCAGAGGGAAGGAGATCAAGATCACCAACACCTACACATATTTGGGGGTGCAATTCTGAGGACCCCGCTTCAGTTTGCGATCGACACTCCAACCTCGAATCAACAAAAAGGCTACGAAGCCTTAGCCCTCCTCATGAGATAGTGCTTTCGATACCATTTTAAGGACATCTCATCCGAGATGTCCCTCGTGGACTCCCTTATCTGACCCACTGTTCTCTATGGTTCAGAGATTTGGGGACCTTCTTTACTTGATTTTGATTGGGCCTCAACTAAGAGAGTCCAGACCCTTCTCCTCCCACACATCATCCTAGCAAAGTTTGGGGCCCAACCCTTTCGACTTGAGACAATGTTCATATTGGTCTTTTTTCTGCATCGCACCCATAGCTTTGTTGACTTAGTGAAGGGGTGAGACTGATACCCGTACTTGGCCTATTGTTCTTCAAAGACCATTGCCCTCTGTATCCCTTTAGGTCGGGCTCAAGGTTGATTCACTGGGGTTTCAGATCTTTTAGAGTCTATGGTCATTCAGATGGGACTGTCTCCCTCCATTTAAATATTCCTTAGATGCACCTAGCCACCTCCTACCCACCATACAAGACTTGAACAAGATCATCAGGGATGACATTACAAGCAGTTTATCCAGATCACTTGGATTACCCCCAGGGTAGGTTACACCCAAAGATGGCCTTCTATGTTGCGCACTTCTTGGAGCTTAGAGACGGGTTCATTGTTCAGCCACAGTATACACTTCAACATTGGATGCACGCCCTTTGCATTCCCCTAGGTCAGTTCAGAGTGGGTTCTCATAGACATCGTGTAGAGATTGACCACCAGATCGATCGATCAAACAAGATCTGCCAACTATACCATCTACAAGAGGTCGAGACTGAGGAGCACTTCATCTTCTGTTGCCCCATCTATTACGAGATCAAGGGGAGGTTACATTAGCTATTCATGGGGATTCAGACCCTCACTGGCTTCTTAAGATATTCCAACCAGAGGTTCTTAGTCTTATACATGCAGGAGGCTCTCAAGCTCCAAGCCCATATTTTTCAGCCTCCTACTAGACCATTCTCTACCTAGTGGATTACCTCCTTCACGGTGCTACCATCAAGAAGGAGCACTAAGAGACAGACCGATATCGACACAACTCTGAACTCTGGATCTGTGCGAACACGTGAGACCTCCCCCCCTTCCACGATATTTCAGCAACATGACCAAATCAGATCCCTCCCCGAGAGACAGAGGAGATCCCCCAAGCTTCAACGGCAAACTACCTCTTCCAAACAACAGTGCAACGGACAATCCAAACATCCCACTAGTTCTCCCTCTGGAGATCATACTATACTGAACTTCGTTCATTCGACATTGGATGGTAGGAGAGATGGGTCTATTCCATGACAGGCCCATCTCGTTGATTTTGGTTCTTCTTGTTCCTAGATCTTCTCCACCTGTACGTCTCCACTTCAAAGCAAGTTTTTGGGCTCGAGGGTTGTTCATGACTCCACTTAGATTTCACTCTCTACTCTACCCTACTTTACTTTACTTTATGTATCTTGCCTTTTATAGGAGACCTTTTGGTCCTCCTACTTTGTAACAACATCATTGTACTTAGAGATCCCTTTGACCTACTTTTGTGGTCATTTGTCAGACATTAATAAAATTATCTTATCTTATTATCTTATAGATTGCATGGTAAACACCAAAACCTAGCATCCCAAAGAAAAGGTGACAATTTTTCCCACATCACGAGCTTGCATATCCTATATATGAGCATGGATATAAGCATATCTAGATAGAAATTTTTATATGGTGCATTTATAATGCCATACATTCATCTATTAGGGTCCCACCTTAAATCTCCTACTTAGTGGAACAAATTGTTGCTTAATGTATTAGGGGCCATCTCTGTTAAATAAGGCCCCACGAGGTACTCCCCTAGTTAATGGAATAGATTGTTACTTGATGTATTGAGGGCCATCTCTATTAAATAAGGCCCCACAAGGTAGTAGAGTGTGAAATCAATAAATGTATGCGGCCTCGTTGAAGAAGGTCCACTAGTTAGTGGTTGAGACCTCGTTAATGCAGGTCCACTAAGTGGTTAGTGTTTTGGTCAATTAGAAACTATATATTGTGGTAGAAGGTATGTAGTCGGTTGTCAAGTGAATATCATTGTATTTGGAGCTCTTCTCATGTTGGAGGTTGCCCCTCGAAGAGGCAAGTGAACATTGCATCCAGTTCTGAGTATCAATAAAAGTTTGCTTACTGTTGTTATTTCTCAATTTTGGTTCTGTCTATTTGCTTTCCACAACTATATTTCCTTCTATATTGCTCTGTTTATTTGCTCTCCACAACTATATTCCATCTCTTTTGCTCTGAATATTCTGTTTCAACTAACATGTAACACCACACCAACTTAACCCAAGATCTATTAAATACCAAGAGGGATTTTAAAAACAAGTGCAAACTCTAATGCAATTGCATGAGAAAGCACTTTCAAGATACAGTACAATCAACTTCTCATCCCAAGACTCGACCAACTTAGAAAACAAAATATGGCATTTATGAAATTAAAAGCTATAAGCATTCAATGTCTGATCAAACATCTTGTAGGCTGCAGCATGAGTTCTTCCCAAAGGAATTATTTATCTACTCACCTCCTTTTCCAATTGTAGGTTGCAGCATAAGTTCTTCCCAAAGGAATCGTTTACCTAAGCACTTTCAAGATACAATACAATCAACTTTTCATCCCAGAACCCAACCAACTTAGAAAACAAAATCTGCCATTTATGAAATTAAAAGCTATAAGCAAGCATTGAATGTATGATCATGCATATTGTACGTTGCAGCATAAGTTCTTCCCAAACGAATTATTTACCTACTCACATCCTTTTCCAATTGTTCAGGATGAACTTCAGCGATACTTCCAATAGAAACTGACATCAAGGTAGGAGAGGAGGAATTATAGCAGACAATAAAAGGTAAATAGTCCTAGCCTTATTTATCGGCATGGGGCATACCTCGAATAGTGAAGCCAACTTTATAGAATTAGCTTTAGGACTTGTACTTTATCTGATCCCAGTGGAGTCTGACATAGTAGTGAACAGGAAGCATGATAGTATTGAAATTAGCCAAGGAAGAGTTGAAAGTAGATTTAAGTCATTGAATTTTAAAGTCTGAAATGGAATCACGTCCTAAGAGTCTTAGTACAAAAAGGTGGTAGACCTCACACCAAGAACCCTCTCACTAAAGAGCAATTAAACATGGGTGAAAGAATTCAATTTTACAACGATTGCAAAAGATCACATCCAAAAAGTTTGAGAGCAATAACTACAAATCAAAAATCTCTCTCCCCTGTTCTCAAATGGAGAGTTGAGTGGTTGGTCCGATCGCCGTCGAATTGGAAACCCCTTGAAAATAAGTATTTTAGTTGAACTTTTTTACTCTTGTTTCATAGATCCCTTTCCTTTGTCACCAAGTCATGCACTATGGAGGATGTAGAATTATAGGATTCAACCTTTCTTCTCTTTTTCAGCAAAATTATGCGCTCCTTCAATTAAAATGATAGTAAGCGTCTGACCTTCTTTTTTCCCTCTGTCTCCTCTACTTTTTATTAGTTGTTAGATGATGATGAGGAAATCCATCAAAATCAACAACCACCATGAGTATAGTGAGGGTTTCCAATGGGTAACGGAAATTCTCCCTCCCTTCACTCTCAACTCAATATCATCTCTTTGCAACTAACAAAATCATGTTTTGTCAGCTTTCCCACCTTTCTAGCTTATTGTTCGATGGGTGAGTGGATGAATCAACAGACAATCTAGGGACAACTTGAGGTGGTTGTTATGAAGAAGACCCCAGGTTCAAATCCTGACGGGCTTGCTCTCACC
>ML778661.1:1954783-1993854 GCA_009831015.1 Picea engelmannii | reverse complement strand
GACCTTCATCACTTACTTTTTTGAGTGTGTTGAGCTCCCTTGGAGCCCTGAGTCTGATTCCTTGTCATCTTCGGGGTTTTTGCCAAAAGTTTCTCAAGGGTTTGTTGGCTGCCCTGAAGCTTATCTTTGTAGGTTTCCTGCTCTCTCTTATCTTGAGCAAACTTTCGGCCTCTTGTCGATCTTCTGGCCGAAGTTTGTGTGTTCCCTATTTCTCCTTCCTCTTCTGATTCCTCTGAGTCTTGTTCCTCCTCTTCGACTTATGCTTGTTTTTCCTTGAGGCTTTCTGAGGCACTTTCCCCTGTCCTCGGACCTAAGGGTGCCCCTTTTTCAGGGGACGGTGTCTTTTGTGTTTCGACCTCCTGGGTTTCCTCTGGAGCTGAGCTCAAAAGCCTCAATTTGTTTGCTTGACCGTTCAAAGTAGGGTCATGCTGATCAGAGGCCGACTGAGGGCCTTTGTCTTTTGGAGCCTCGGATTTGGGGGTTTTATGGGAGTTTTTTGTCCGATTGACCTGATTCCATCCTTCCTCCTTCTCTTTATCTTTCTCTCCATTACTCAGGCAACCCCTGGCAAAGTGTCCGTAGACATGGCATTTTCGGCACTTGAAAGGAAGTTGCTCGTAATCTAATTTTTGCACATGAGTCCAACTGTCGACTTTGATTTTTATTGCCTCCGGGAGTCCCACCTCTAGATCGACCTCGACACAAATTCAAGCATAGTCATATTGGTCCTTGTTGTTTGCCCGGTCAATAAATTTACCCAGGGTTGCAAAGAGCCCCAATTCCAGCAGTGGACTGGGAGGTTCAGCAGCCTAACCCATACTGGAACAGTCATAGGGACGTCCACTTCTGGATCGAATTCCGACATCCACTTGTTGAGATACAATCCCTGAGGGCCCATGAAATAGGGCCCATTCCAAAATATCAGATCTTTATCCTCTTTTGCAGTGAATTTGAACAGAAAGAAGCCTCTCACCGAGAAGTATGAGGTTACATTGTTCTTGATCAAAGGCTTCCAGTTTTTGACCACCCAGTTCTCCGTTGCTTTTGGTGAGGGCCAGAGGCTAGTGAACTGTCCCACAAGGGCACGATCCACTAGTGACAAGGTGACATGGATCGATTTCTCTAGGGGGAGAGAGATTTCTGGAATATCATCCAGCTTCTTCACGAACTTAGGGGGTTCAGTTGCCTTCTTTTTCGGTAGAGAAGCCAGTATCCGATTGAAAGTATCCTCAGTTGTTGGGGTAGGCGGAGGGGGAGGAACCTGGGAAGAGCCCAATGCCTCCATGGCGGAGAGAGGGAACCCTAGATTGGGCGCGCGGGCTCACAGTTCGCAAGAGCAAAAACACTCACAGTTCGCAAGAGCAAAAACCAAATATTTTTTTTATTTGAATCTTGCTTTTTAATCTTATAAGGTATTCTAATTTTTCCATAAGTTGAAAAGACATCTAAAACAATTTTGGCATGCCTTTAAATGGATTGTTAAATTAGTTAATATAATTCTTTCAATTTAATTTGGTTAAATATAATTTAATTTGGTGGAATATTAAATGAAGATCACCCTATCTATAAACATAATTATCACATCCCCATAGCATGTTTTACAATCGCGCACCTCTTGAGGGCATGTTGCACTACAACGTTTTTCACTTGGTTGTTTGGCAACACCAAGGATACTTCATCTGGACTAAACCTCGTCACCTAGAGCATACCAATCCTCTGTTTTATACTACTAGCGAGTCACACTCCTACTCTAGTGAAACTCTTGTATACTTAGACATTCGTTAATTGCTTTAACACTTGGTCATATTTAAGCATACACCCATGAGAAACTAAGAAAACTGTGGAGCAAATGAAAGACAAACACAGATATAGTGCGAGCGGCATGAACCATACCTAATACCTCGCTAAGTATTTGTAATAGTGAAATAGTTACAACATGAGCATTATCGGCTCGATTTACAACAGGGCGAAGTCAAACAAATCACCTCACCTCACCAAGACACTCATACAGATTATCACCAACAATATTTGTCACAATCGTCTCCGCAACCACCTATGGTGCACCTCAAACATGTCGTAAACTTATTGTCTCTTCGTTTCCACTGACTTCACATATTTTGGTTCTGCCTCACACATGCCTCCAACAAACCTGCGTTTCCAAACTTAGCCAAAATCTGCCCAACAAAAGTTCACTCAACCCTATCCATTGAATCCTCATCAAGGTAGCACAAGTCCTCCCAAGTGGAGCGACTTGGCTCCTTGAGGGAGCTCTTCCTCTTTGTCTGTCTCAGAATCGCAGAGCTCTTTTGCTCTCCTCGATCCAGATTTATGAGCGGAATGAAATGAATAACAGACTGAATACAAAACACAAAGATACAAAGAACAACAATAGATATCCAGTGAACAATAACTTCTATTAAATAAATAAAATAGGTTGAAAATGTAAAATTGTAGAACTGAAAACAACTTGCTCAAATGGTGGTAGTTATCTCTGAGAAGCGATGTGGCTGCTATGTGCATCTGTCTAAGCAGAATGATTACAATGAGGCTCTAGAGGCCTTTTTAACATTACTCATGAATGCCAAAACCCTATACATCCAAAAACCTAACCCTAGGAGATGAAACGCCAAAAGTTATGTGGGCTCTGATGGGTAAGTTGGTATCTCAACTTCCCGGGGTCATAAATTTTGCATACGACCTCCCTTTTAGGTGTGTGATAGCCCTCGTTGGAAAGCTATTTTCGAGAACTACACATTATGTTGTCAAACTCTGACTTCGTCTACAGTTTGACTGTGGCAAGCCAAATGAACATTGTTTAGAGCCCCAAAACGGCCCTGGAAGTACAGAAAGATGTACTGACATGAAAAATTTCAAAATAAGCTAGTTGGATTAGGTGGGTGGCTACCAATATCCACCTGGAAGCTGTGCAGGGCTTCAAACAGCCTCAGAAGTTTAGAACCCACAATTACAAAGAATTACACAAGAACGTGTTCAACTAAAAATTATCAAGAGGAGTCAGTTGGAATAGGCGGGTGGCCACCAATATCCACCTAGATCAGTCCTCCCCCCTTAGGAAGCAATGGTCTCCATTGCGTTGAGTGCCCCCATCAGGTGAGTAAATTTCTGTTGAATTTGGCTTTGGGTGAGCCACTTGCCTTGGTGCAGAAGTTGCCCTACTTTGACAACCCGATAAAGTTGGATCCTCTATTGGCGAGTTCCCTTGACCTATGTGTCCACTATCTGATCAGTGGATGCATGTTCCATGCAGTCAGGGTTGAGCTTTGTTGGTGTTAATTGTTTTGCGATCTTTGAAGTGTTCAATAACGGTGGAAAATATGGTCAGAGGAGGTCCACATTGAACACTAGGTACAATCCAAGGAAGGGGGGAGTGTTGAGCTCAAAAGCATTGTCACCCATAGCCTTGGTGATAGTGTAAGGCCCATAGAGAAGTGGACGAAGCTTCTGATGGGGCCCTGTAAAGTGTTATTTCTGCAAATGTAACCAGACCTTGTCTCTTACCTGAAACTTGTGTGATACCCGGTGTTGATTATGGTGTTGTTTGTACTTAGCATTGGCTTTCTACAAAATCTCATGGACCTGTTGGCGAAAGTGTTGAATCCGCTCAATGAATTTGGTGGCTTTGTTAGCCTCAGACTGAACATGGGAAGAATCTTTCTGTGTGGTTGCAATAGATAGTGCAACATCAATGGGACCCAATGGTTGGAATCCCAATCCCACCTGAAAGGGGCTATGATCGGTGGAGCTATGGAGAGCCTTGTTGTAGTTGTGTTGAACACAGGGAAGACTCTCATCCCATGTACGTGGATGCTTAGAGTTATACACGCGTTGGATGTGCACAATCATTTGATTGACAACCTCTATTTGGTCATCGGTTTGAGGGTGGAAGGCAGTGGATTTAGTGAGCTTGGTGTCCAACAATGACCAGATACTCGACCAAAACATGTTGAGGAACCTGTTGTCCCGATCAAAGATGATGGTCTGTGGTATCCCAAACTGGACCCACACTCGTTCTAAGAAGAACTTGGCAGTATCTGTCGTTGTGTTGCTCTTCTTGCAGGCTATGAGAATGGTCATCTTCGAAAATCAATCAACCACCACAAATATGCAATCATTGCCTTGCTTGGTGGATGGAAGACCAAACATGTACTCCATAGATATGGATTCCCAAGGCCTCTCAGGAGTAGGAAGAGGGGTGTATAAGCCTTTCTTCTTGATGGTTGGCTTGGCAATGGAACGGGAAGTGAAGGATCTGATATACTTGTTGACGTCCTCTCGAAGTTTTGGCCAATAAAAATGTTTTTGTAGAACGACCACAATTTTCTCCATGCCAAAATGTCCTTCCATCCGATTGTAGTGAGCCTCCCAAATCAGCTTTGCATGCTCACTTGCAGGAACACAAAGATGGCACTGATGGCATAACAGTCCATCCTGAATCTAAAAATTGGTGACATTCGCACCTGTACCCAAGAGCTGATAGGTGGTGGGGAAGTCAGGATCTCGTTGATAAAGTTGGGGCCACTCAGATGCCCCATGCCCACAGGAATGGAGCACGGTGGTGAGTGCAACCATAGGAGGTCGACTGAGGCAATCAGAGACACAAATTATGCTCCATATCTTATACTTGATGTTGAGATGGAACTGTTGTAGGTATGTGGACCACTTTTGATGGTAGTCGTTCTGCAACTTCCCTTGTGTTTGTATGAATTGTAGAGGCTTGTGATCAGTGTGGATGATTGTCTCCTTTCCCATAATGTAATGTTTCCATCGACGACAAGCTTGAACAATGGAATACATTTCCTTGTCATAGGTGGGGTATTTTCGGATGGTATCTGAGAGTGTCTCATTATGGTATGTTATTGGATGACTGTGTTGAGTGAGAACTACACATACAACATAGTTAGATGCATATGTCTCAATCTCGAATGGTTGTTGCAGATCGGGTAAGGAGAGTACTGGAGCTGAGCACAAGCGATACTTCAGATCATCAAATGCTCGTTGTTGTGCCTTCCCCCATGTGTAATTTAACCTGCCACCACCCTTGGTCACTTGGTTGAGGGCCCGTGCAATATGGGAGAATCCTAACATGAACCGTCGATAGAAGTTGCCAAGTCCTAGGAAGCTTTGAAGCTCAGTTAGTGTGGTCGGGGCAAGCCAATCATGGATGACTTGGATCTTAGTTGGATCCACATGTACCCCATGCTCATCAACAATGTAGCCCAAGCATTGGACCCTGTTCATGCCAAAGGAGCATTTTTCCAAGTTGGCATATAGCTTGTGCTGCTGCAGAGTGCTCAAAACCTGTTGAATATGTTGCATGTGCTCTGCCCAAGTTTTATTGAAGATGAGGATGTCATCCAGATGTGCCACCACAAATGAGTTGGTGAAGGGTCTCAATACATCATCCATCAACCTCATGAAAGTGGTTGGTTCATTTGTTAAGCCAAAGAGCATGACTAGCCATTCAAAGAGACCTTCTTTAGATTTGAAAGTTGTCTTTCATAAATCAATCGGTTCGATGGGAACCTGATGGTAGCTAGACTTTAGGTCAATCTTGTTGAAGAACTTTGCCCCCTTGAATTGGTCAAGAAGGTCATCAATTCAGGGAATTAGGTATCGGTTCCTCACTGTGATTTTGTTTAATGCTCTGTAAGCAATGCAGAGCCACTAGGTCTCATCTTTCTTCTGCACCAGTACAATCGGGCTTCCACAAGGGGAGGATTTGGGTCTGATGTGCCCCTTTTGAAGCAACTTTTGGATCTGACGCTTGATTTTGTCATTTTCCATCAACGAGCGATGATAGACTGGTCCATTAGGCAAAGGTGCATCGAGGGTTAGATCAATTGGATGCTTGACTTGGTAGTGCGTCAGTACCCCTGTGGGTGAGGAGAAGATGTCCCTGTACTCTTCCACGATCCCATCCACTTGCTTCTGCTACAAAGAGAGGCTCTATGTAGAGGCCACAGATGTGGCAACAACCTTCTACTTATTTTGAGCATGGATCACAGAGAAGACAAACTTCCCGATCTGTGAAATGACTGTACTGCATTGCTTCATAGAGATTGAAGAAATAGCGGTAGGCAGCACTACCTCGGATATCGTGTACAATTGTCTACCAAAAGTAATAATAACACTGCGGGGTCTAGACTCATACACATCATGTCACTTCCAAAATATGGTTATCCTAAAAGAACATCACAAACTTCAATGAGAGCAATATCACAAAATACCTTGTCTTTGAAGGTCTTGATGTCGTAGGGAAAACGACACTGTTAGCTGACGTGAAGATCTCGTCCTTGGCGAAGCCAAACGATGGTGTAGGGTTGTGGGTGGAGTTTCATCGACAGGTCCAGCCACTTGACAATATCTACTGAGATCAGGTTCTTCTGACTGTCACTATCAACAATGAAATGAAGCGGAGCCCCCTTTACCCACATTTGTGAGTGAAAGAGGCGTTCCCCTTCCTCTGGTTCTTCTGGTTCGCTTAGCTGGACTTTGGTGGTAGTGACAATGGAGTTGGTTTCAACATTGATGATCCACTTCCCTCCTGGATTTTATTTGTAGTCAAAATATGCCTCTGATTCGGAAGCTTTCAACTCAGCCAACAGTGACTACTTGGAGCGACATTCTTCGGTGTTGTGCCAACAAATTTTATGGTATTCACACCACTTTCCTGTGTCCTTCTTCGACTTCTCAATACCCTTCTTGTGTTGCGGCTTAGACTGGTTGTTTTGAGAGTGGGCATCTATTCTTTGTCCCTTGTTTTTTGGGTTGGGTTGCCTTTTCCCTGCTTCGGCTGTGAGAAGTTTGTAGATCCAAACTCTCGCCTCTTCTGCTTAAATTTCTGCTCGATCTTGACAGCATATCTATAAGCCACACCTAATGACGCGATGTCCATAAAATCCATTTTTGTTTGAATGTATCTATGCATATAGTCGTGGTATTTGAGCACCAGATGTCGTTCAGAGTCATTGATACCCAATTTAGTGCGCAAGGTATGGAAAATATTGGTGAAATCTTGTATTGTTTGGTCCATTTCTTGATGCAATGTGGTCCATCTTGTGTATTGGTACTCGTAGCTTCCAACAGGGTAGTATTGTTCTTTAATGGTATCCCTAAACGAATCCCATATGAGGGCGACCACAAATATTTCATATTCCTCTATGGCCCTTTGATTAGAGTGAGTATCCCACTAATCCTTGACATGGGGGGTGACCTTGAGGAGTGCAAAACTAATATTTTCCGTGTCGAAAAAATAGTGGACCGAAAAGTACCCTTCGAGTAGATTCAACCATTTGTCTACAACATCCACATCTATCAGTCCTTCAAATAATGGAATACCAAAATTTACTTGTATCTTGAAGGGGGTTGCATGGTCGCTTGATGAAGATGCCTCTCCTGTGGGCAGTCATTGAAGGATCTGTGCAAATTTGTCCATCATTTCATTCCTTTGTCGTGCAAGGGCTTCCTCGAGCAACATTTTAAAAGGATCTCTTGCTCCATCATCTTTCTGCTCATCCCCCATGGTTTGTTTTCGGGTTCGGCACAGCCGATCTTGCAAAGGCTCGACTAGTTTGAGTCCCAACTTCTTGTACCCAAATATTATCGAGGACATGCATGAAGAGAAATCAATGAAGAGCAGACTGCTCTAATATCACTGATCCAAATTTATGATCATAACAAAATGAATAACAGACTGAATACATTAACAAATAGATACGTAGAACAACAACAGATATCCATTGAACAATAACTTCTATTAAATAAATAAAATAGGTTGAAACTGTAAAATTGCAGAATTGAAAACAACTTGCTCGAATGGTGGTTGCTATCTTTGAGAAGAGATGTGGTTACTATTTGAATTCGTCTGAGCATAATGATTACAATGAGGCTCCATAGGACTTTTTAACATTACTCATGAATGCCAAAACCCTAGACATCCAAAAACCTAACCCTAGGATATTAAACGCCAAAAGTTATGCGGGCCCCGATGGGTAAGTTGGTATCTCAACTTCTCAGGGTTGTAACTTTTGCATATACCTCTATTTTAGGCATGTGATAGCCTGTTGGAAAGGTCTTTTCAAGAATTACACATTATGCCATCAAACTTTGACTTCGTCTACAATTTGACTGTGGCAAGCCAAAAAAACATCGTTTAAGGCCTTAAAATGACCCTGGAAGTACATAAAGGTGTACTGACATGAAAACTTTCAAAATAAGCCAGTTGGATTAGATGGGTGGCTACCAATCTCCACCTGGAAGCTATGCAGGGCTTCAAACAACCATGAAAGTGTAGAACTCACAATTACAAAGAATTACAGAAGAACATGTTGAACTAAAAATTGTCAAGAGGAGCCAGTTGGAATAGGTGGGTGGCCACCAATATCCACTTGGATCACTCCTTGTCTTCCAAAACTTTCCTTCCTTGGTTGTGTGCCCTTGTTCTCTTATAAGGACTGGAAAGGTCACCATCGTGAACTATCACGTCCTTTGGGAGTGTCGTGCCCCTTCATGGACCTGGTTGTCCAAATGAATCGTAGCACCTATTTGCGAACATGATTTCCCAAACAAACCCATGTGCTCATCAATCGTCATGCCCCTTGGGACCAGTGTGCCCAACCTTGGTGCAACCCTCATGCCAATGCACCCCATCCATCGAATTGAATCATCATCTTGGGTGTGTGCACCCCTTAGGTGAGTCAGGTCGAGTCTTCTAAGTGCGCCCCCCATGCCTTGGCCAATTTTCCTTCATTAATAGAATGCTCAAGTCTTTCCCTCAACTCTTCGTCAAATCATTCATGGTTTACTTATGCCGTAAGAGACCTTGGGTGGAGTCTCCCCTTAGCACATTGCATCCAAGGAACCCCAACTCTCCCTTATATAAAGACACCTTTCTCCTCATTTGCACCAAGAATCTTGCCTGCCCGATTGGAACTATTATGGAAGTGCACGTGCTCGAGCTAAGCTCCCAAGGCCTTACATCCTCCCCCACCTCAAGTTGTTGTCATCCTCGACAACATCCACAAAATCTGTGATCTCCGAGTCTCTGCTCGAACTTGTGCCTCTGCTACAACCAAGTCTGTTGGAAATCACAAGTTTCGTGCCAACCAGAAACCCCAAATTTTGTCAAGTAGAAAACTCCAAGATTTCCTGTGAAGTGAGAACCCCAAGTTTTCACAAACCAAATTATATTGCACCCAACTTTACACAATCTGCTACTTGATTCAATGCAGACACTTCACCCAACTCTAGGGATTAAAGTCACCCAACTCTACTACACTATCTCACTGCGATGGTGCTTCCTTACTGTTTTTTTATTCCACTGATGTTGTCGTTGCCTGCTACATTTTATTGTTTCCCACTTCACTTCAAAATTTTGCTTAAGTGTTGAAATCCTATGAACTTGTTGTTGCACCCATACTTCAAGCAACTGTGTCATGTCTCCACACACTGTCCACCCCCATGTATCGAACTAGTTGCATAGGTAATCCAACCTTCACGCTCAATTCATGAGCATGCACATCCTCATGCCCAAACTTAGTCTTTTTTGTTGCATATCCATCATTCTATCCACCTCCAAATATTAAGGCAAGTGTCCATCCTTGCCTCATTTTTGTCGCCATCATCTGATCTTCATCAAGAAGATCCTCCACTATGTCTAAATGTTTCACATTGAACCTATTGGTGTGTTTGTACTCTTGACTTCCTTCCGTAATTCGATCCATCCCCATAATGATAAAAAACCAAGGCAAGGTCGCTCCTCACCTTGCTGCACTATGACGTCACCCCAAATCAAAGTCATCCACGACAACTTGACTCCATTGTCCACCTCATGACATAGTTAGCCAATCTTCCCAAAGAACTATGCATCTAGACTGCCTTTGCCTCACTACTTGATCCAAAAATCCTTAAATGTCAAAATAATCTTTAATCAGACTTCAACATCTAACCTAATTCAATATATTTATGATTGTCTTTGACAGATTTACATTACACATGTGAATCTTCTTACTTATCCAAAACTTCATAGAATGATGAATAACTTGTAGAATAGTGAGAGATAACACAACAGAAAATAAAATACCTTAATAAGACAAGAGTAGATGGTGGAGTTCACCTCTCCTAGGCTACATGTTTGGATCCCTTTTAACAATGAAATCGCTCTTCATTAATCTCAAAATGCCAAAATTACAATGAAATGGACTTATAAATGCCAAATTTGAAGTCACTCTTCAATTTTGTTTCTCAACCTAAAAAACAAAGGTTATTACTGAATTCCTCTTGAAATTCTGAGAAAATTGAGTATAAACTCAACTATCCTCTAAACAGGCTCAAAATGACCCCCTTTTACACGCTAAACGATGCACTATGGCTCTCATATATGGAATTTTGAACTAATATTTCCATAGACAACATCTTAGCATGAAACAACCATCACCATCACACCCCTCTTGAAAAAATGAGAAGAATGAGTATAAACATGACTATATTTGGACATGGTGCTCAATGACATTCAAAACAATGCATCAACAACATAGTTGCACCTCTTGGCACTCATTCCAATGCATTGTACGATGTCATTATCATGCAAATATATGCTTTGTACCCTACATTTTGTATTGTATCGAGATTCGTGCCCAATATAAATAGGCTAGGTCGACCAAACTATGGCCCGACCTTCATGGTTGCATGGCATCAAATATTAAATAATATTTGTGGGTTGGTTATAACAAGTACCACATGTGGCACGATGGTTAGCGCATTAGTTTTAATTTGCTTGGCATATTGGAATATTCCTCTGGATTCCCGTGGAGGCCGGGGGTTCAATACCCACTGAGCCCAACCAATTTTTGGATCTATAGACCAATTTGGTCTTCTCGAATGCACCATTTGATTGGTCCAGGTGGCAACCTATCATTGGCCACCATTTCCAATTGGACGTATGGCCCTGCTGGCTGTGTTTCCTGGTCATCGTATAGTCACCATGACATTGTTGACTGTACCTGCCACATGTATGCCATGTCATCGTATGATATGCCACATGTCACCCTTTCAGTGGTGCCACGTCATCCGTATGTATGACACGTGGCACAATTTCATTGGTCCAATTGGATGCCTATAAGTTCCATTTCCATGTGACACATGGCAACCCCTCATGCTCCCACATTAGCATGATGATGTCACTTGTCCACATGTCACTCTCTGAGCTTGTCATTTGTCGTACGGATGATGATGTTATCCTGCCATGTTGACTGTATGGAAGGACACGTGTCGTCCTATGATTTGTCCAATTTAGTTGTATAGATGCCACGTGGAAGTATGTCGTATTGCCAGGTCAGCCTCTAACTTCATATGTGCGGATTGCCCTATCATCATTTGCCCTATTTTTTCCAAAACTTTGAAAAGCCCTAACTTTCTCATAAGACGTTCGTTTGAGTCGATTCATGTGTCTTTGGAAATCTCTCGTCGAGATCTATGCAATGAAGTCATTTTCAATAGCATTTGAGATGATCGATTTTTTAGTGTTATGGACCCTCCTGGATCACTACTCCATTACCCAACCATGTTGTTGCATCTACCTTTCTATGCATTGGAATGGTTAAGCTTCACCCTCAACTAGGTTGCCCCAAAGCAAGAGAAACACTCATGTCCAAGTACTCTCTTCATGTTGCAATTTGGTTGTTTGCACAATCCTCCAAACGAAAGCAAGTCTCTAACTCGCCTTCTTTCATCAAGTCACAAAAACACAAATCAACATCCACGATGAGTGTGGCCAACGTGCCTACACTCCTCAAGCGTTCCAATGAACTGTCCAAAGTGCTCCAAGTAGAATGAGTCACCTCAAAGAAATTACATGCCTTAGGCACGTCTGAACCAATAGTCTTCCAACCTCAACCAACGACCCCCTCTGGATCTCTAAGTCATCGCACAATCATTTGCAAGTCACCAAGGCATGTTATGCCTATTCCAATGTCCCATACCAAAGGTGAGCGAACACCACCCAAGTCACTTGGTCTATGTTCCGCTTATTCAGGTTGACTGCCAACAATTCTTGGTCGACTTCTCTGCTGACTCCATCTGTCTCTTGGAATAAAACTGCCTTGCACCTGCTACAGGCATCCAAACTCTAGACTACCGCCGCGACTCATCAAGTCACCACTTGACTCAATAAATCTAGCTTAGGCACCAATCACTAGGGCACCTTATCCAACCTCTCAAATGCAACATGTACATACTTCACTTCCCACTCCACCGCAACAATGTGTCCAATGCACCTCATCAAAGAGTTAGGAAGCTTCCTCAAGCCACCTCCACGACTGCATCCAAATATTCCTAGGTCCACCATAGGACTCATCCAAGCAAGTTATCCTAAGTTCTCTACAAGATTCTTTGAATCTGCACCACTTGAGTCACCCTCGAGTTTATCGGTTTTCACCACTGAAACAGATTGCACTTGAACCATCAAGTCATTTGACTTCCCTTCAAAGAACTCACTCCAACACTTAGGAAATGCAAGAAATTGAAACCAACCATACCTTTCCAACAACATTGTTCACTACAACCATGTTATAAGTCTGTTATCTTGGACTTGCACTCCCAAGCAGTCGAATATTTGCACGAACTCTCCTCAATCATTGTCCGCAACTCCACAAATCTGCAAGACCTTCACTATGATACAAGGCTAAGTTCATTCATCCACTTCTGAAATCCATATAAGTCCCAAACTTCTTGTCAAACTAGCTGAACTCATCTCCAATGCCTTTCCATCTCCACACCTTGACTGCTTCTGCTTCAAGGAACCATGCATCCACCGCTCAACTGTCAAGTCATGTTACTGTTAACCAACTGTTGTAACTCTGTGAAGAGTCACCTCGTCCGATGGCTACGATTCCAACTCAACTCAACTGTTGTTCTCAGAGATGCACGACATGAAGACATCATGATGAAAATGTGCCCAACCAACTGTCTATTAAGCAATTGTGCTACGTCACCCCAGGTTGTCGAATGTATAAAAATTTAAAAAGGGCATATTTAGGCTTTATACCTCTAGATATGACTGGAATGGTCGTATTTTGGGCAAAAAAATCCTTTTTGAGTGAAACAAAAAGAATTCCTAACTAAAACGAGTGCTCTGGACGCAATCAAATAGTCCTCTCAACCCATAATTGTACAAAAATGGTAGAAACTTGATATGTGTTAACAGAGATTCAAGATCTCAATCTATAATGGGTGTCAGTCTTCAAATGCGCTCTGATACCATGTTCGACAACACAAGTATTACAATAGAGGATGAGCGCCTTCAATAAATACTCACACAACCAGATCAAAGATCAACACACTAATATTTTACATGGTAAAACCATTATGGGGAAACATCCACTGCCCCAGCCAACTGGCCACTTGGAACAATTTATTAATGCAAAAGAAAATAGATTACAAAGATTTTATCACAATCAATCATTGAGAAATGACCATCCATGTTATTTAAATAGAGATCATGGACCAATCAGGCGTTGAACCATAGATCAATGTAGCCATTAAGATTGAGGTGAATACGAGTCGTCGGATCACTCTATGTCAAAAACATATTGTGACCGTTGGATTACAAATATATACTAATGCATAGTAATTAAACACACTTTAACCTAATGACACATTAGACCAAGTTGATCTTAATTAGCTCCTAAGTGTATAAATATCCCAACAACTTTCCCTTGCTATCCTTCCTAATCAAGACAAGTAAATGCCTTGTTGCATCAATCTAAGGAAACATGATGCTTGTCCAACCAATCCATACCAATCAAGCAATCATAAAGAACCCAAAGGTATGATTTTCAAATTTTCCTTTGTGCCGAATCCATTCATGTCCATTGGACAATCCTTAACCATCTCATTGATCCTTGTATTGGCTCCAGTAGATAACTCGACCAACCAAGATTTTCCTTGATTTCTTGTTTTTAAATGAAACCTCTCAATAATATTAGGATCTATGTAGCTATGACTAGCTCCAAAATCTATTAAAATAGATAATGTTATTGATATTACATTCTACCTCAATCATGTGACATTGATGGCATGCTTACCTATTGTCTAAGTATGCATAGATACTTGGCATGATTCTTCCCATGTCTTCAATTGTATCAACTTCTTTAATATTATGGACAGTCCTCATCCTATCTCCTTTACGTGGAAAATATTTATACACGCAGTTTCCCTCACATCCACAACATTTTTATGGGTTGTTGTCTTGGCATTTTCCCCATAGACTCTGTCATCATGGCTCATTTTGTGTTAGCGGTCCTTGCTATTGTGCTTGACTATTTTTTTAAAAATGGTGGATTATTCCCTTTCTTTCTTTGCTCCATATTTCCTTTTTCTTGTGATACCAATCCTTTGGGAACACTATCTTTCCTTTGTTATGCTCATAACGATAATTTGCTTTCCTTATAGTTTCCTAAAAAAACTTGGGTTCATAAAATTCTATTTTAGCTTTGTAGAAACAAGGTATCTCACTCATAAATATTTGTATTTTAACCTTATCATCCTTGATGAAGTCAACATACCTCAACAATTATAGAAACTTCCTCTCATACTCATCCATTGTCACAGATTTCAATTTTAGCTCAAATAATTCTTGCATTTTCTTGTCATAATAATGATATGATAAGCATCACTTCTGAAAATACTTTTTGAATTGCCTCCACAAGATATTGTTCTCATCAATGTTGTTACACGTCAAAATTCCACACTTGGGAATCATATCATAAGTGTCGCAAGTGTCATAAGTGTCACACTTTAACTGTTACAAGTGTCGTAACTTGTCTCATACTCTTTTGTTAAGTGTCACAACTCAATCAACACCATGGAAACACTTGTCACAACTCCTAAATCATGTTAGAGGAAGAAGCCCCATCATATGACAATCGAAACATGGTTTTTACCTGGGAATTTGACCATTTTGAGCAATTTACATGGGTGGCACTCCCCTGCCCATGTATAGGAAGCACCGGTGATCCCCTTGCCATGTTAAGGGAGTGCCACTTTTGGAAAATGGTGCTCTGTCTCTCACTAAGGGGAGTGTCAGTCTTGTTAGAGGGAAAAGGGGGATATTCCACCTTATTCTATAGGTCAACTCTCTTGGGATGAGGTTGGTTGTGTTTGACCCCTATGCGATGGCTTCATCTTAGGATCAGATCCCAACATTAAGGAGCCATATCCTCGACCATATCCTTCATTTGTTCATGGTGGTTGTGCCTCTGAAGCCTATATATTGGAGGCATTTCCACGGTGAAAGGGGGAGTAATCGGTCACAATATCATCATTTTGATCTTGGTTGATCCATGTAAGGCTTGGATGAGGAGAGCTTGGAGAGCCTTATGCAACATCAATCGTGGTATGTAAGTATCTTCTTTATTGGTTCTCATTCAATATATACTTGGCTCCCACAAGGACTTTTTGCCTGAGAAAAGTGATTGATGTATTCTTCCAAAAAGCATATTTTTAAGATGAGTTCGCAGGCTGCCTATGTTATAGGGTGCGAAAATCCTTCATTCTCATAGGCAACCCGTACTTAAGGTGCGAATTGTTTGGAGTCTGCTCTATAGGTAGGGTGCGAACCTGTTTCAAAGCTCGGAAAAGAGAAGAGGTCAAGAAGGTTCTAGAAGGTAATCTTCTAGAAAATGAGTTGGCATTCACATGGTTGGCATCCTATTGACTTCTTAGATTTAGTGGGATCATCCTCATCCATTTAACCATCTCTCCTTCTCCTATATATTGAAAGGTTTCTCATGGAAAAGGTTAAGTAAGATTGAATGAAGAACTGGTGAAAGAATTGTGTGAAGAACTTTGTTTGGACAGAAGATTGAAGACTCTATTTGGTCTATCAAGTTGTACTGGATCTTCTTCATGCAAATGTAGAGCAAGCGTGTGTGTTGGAACCAAGGGTCACTGAAAGGAAGCTTGCGACATCAAGGCGATCTAGTTGTATCTTCTACTTTCATTTAATATAATACAACGACATGTCCCTTTCCCATAAAATCACTCTTATTTTATTGCATAACTCCTTGATCATATGCATAGGTTGACATTGAATATACTTTGCTATCTTTGCTTTGGTTGGTTTGTGTTGTCTTGGACCTGATTTCACAAAAGCACCGGAGCAAAGCAGGAACAACAAAGACCTAAGGAAGTGATATAAAGGTATGTCACTCATTCCTTCTCAGTAGTAGATTCAATGACCGAAACTTAGAGAAAGAGTCATGTCATGTCCTGTTTTGTTCTAGATCAAGGTGGATCTAGGGAGATCTGTTAGTGTCCACACCTACCGATTTATCCAGTAACACTATCGTTCTAATATTCATAGATGGATTTATCTTATCTAATCAAGTATAGTAGGAGATAATTGTTTCTCTTTTGATGTCCATTGTAGATCTCATTTTGCGCCAGGGAGTTTGAAGATCAAGCTCAAGGATTGGAAGTAGCGAGGACAAACGTTGAAAAAGGTACATCATATCCTTTCTCTCCTTCTCGATTTGGTTGTTATAGATGAGTTTAAAGGGATGTTAGTGTCCACGTGTACTCTTTCTATCTTGGTATAGGGGTCTAACAATCTAAGGGAAGTTTCACTTGTCTACAGGGGAAACATTCAGTAACAGAAAAATGGCGACTCCACTAGGGATCGACTTTGACTAGTATTTCCTTGGATCATCTAAAGCCTTTTCCTATAATTAGATCTTGTTTGGTACTTTATTCTGATCTATTTTTTCTCTCCCTCTTCCTCATTGAAGAGTTTACAGAGCCATTGACCGAGTGTATGCTGAGTTTGAGCTATTAGAAGCCATTTTTTTAACTTTTTAGAAACTAACACTCCCCTGTAGTTCACACCAGGGTGCCATTTACTCGAGTAGCACTCCCTAACAGTGTATACCAGGGAGTCATGGTGCTCTGTATCTTTGAGAACATGGGTGTCAGTCTCCCTTTTTAAGATTTTTTGCTTATTTCTACTTGGTTATGCTCAATCTTCTTTTGAGAGGTTTTTATCCCAAAGATTCTTGGATTGTCTTTGACTTTTTTTTCTTGAGAATTTGACAGATATCACTCATTTATGTTTCTTATTTGAGTTTGCAATTTTCTCCTAGTTGCGATCCCCTTGGAATAACAAGATCCCTTGGTTCATCCTTCCTTTCATTTCTCTTCTCTTCGCCTCACAAATCTTTTAGATTGCTTGATTGTTTAGGATTTTTTTATCAATTAGGGTTTACAAAGGTTTCTCGGTTTTGAGCCCTTTTTGTCTTCATTTGAAGCATCTTGATTTTCTGGATGGTTATGACTCTCTTTCTTTCCACAACCTAGCCTTGAATGTTGTTTATTGATGCTCATTTATTGAGGATTTTCATGACCATTTGTCTTCCTTCTCCTTTGCATTTTTGAGTCCTTGATTGAACACATTATCTCACACTTGTTTTCTTTTAGTTCTCATCATTTTGAGTGCGCTTTGTTTGATTGTTTTTTTGCCTCATAATTCTTTGTGTAGAAAATATATCTCTTTCATTTTACTTGAAAGATAAGAAGTAGAAAAGTTTGCATATCTCATTGCATAGATAATCGAACAAAGAAACCTTTTTCATTCATTAAGAAATTTGTTTTGGTACATGTTTGGAAAAGACCTAGTTTTGCATGTGCATTTCAGTTTTCAAAAAAATTTGCTTGGTAGTTTGGCATCATATTGATCCTAGAAATTGAAAGTTGCATAGTTTTGAGTTCTTGCTTGTGTTAAGAAGAATATAACTCTTCTCCTTCCCATACATATAATTCATCGAAAATAACAGACTACATATCATTCTTTTGCATTCTGTTGGAGTCGAGTCTTTCTCACATCATCAGTTTCATATCCGTGAACCCTTGGAGTAAAAATCCATTAAAATCAACCATGCGCTAATAAAATCAACTTGAATATTTTATGGTTTTATCACACCAACAATAGTACATGATTAAGGTATTTGGATTAGGAAAAGAGAGTAAATTGTCCAAGACTACTAAACAAACTGTAGAGCACTAAAGAGTGCACAAATCAAAATTTCGTATAAGCATAGTTTGGAACCCCCTCTCACATAGGGGATAAACACGAGGTCGCATGTAGGAGAGCATTAGAGATCACCCCTCCAAAGATTTACCAATCATAGCAGAAAGATCATATACTGGGGGTCCTTCTTGAAGTGTCACTGAATCATTTGGTCTCGGTACTTTGTGAACTCTAAATCCATTTGGGGTCCTTTGGAGTCTACTGGTCCACTTGTCATCAATCATCTAGAAGTATTTCAAACTTTTATATCTTTCCCATATGTTTGATCTCGACTATCGACTGTACCCACTCAGAGGTTGATTGCGAGTTGGTATCCTTAGTGGCCTTTCCTAGGTATCTACAGAGGTGACTATGGGGGGATTCCTACAATCAATGGAGCTCTCAGTACCCTTGGAGGGTGATCCCATGAAATCAAGGGTTGCTTGCACCGAGAAGGGATGTTACATGGGGGCCGAGGTAACTACTTCTCATTTCTTCGATGGCGGCTTGATATCCTGTCTTCGGAGGATCCTTGAGCTTACTGTTTCTTTCTTGATTTCTTTTAGTTTTCTTAGGAGTGTGTTTCTTTGAATTTCGTAGCCAGCCTTATGATAAGATATTTTATAGTTTACAAGGTATGGATCCTGATGCTCAGGAACCCCAACACAATGTTTCTTATGAAGGAATGATCACAGATCAAACTTCTGAGACCGAGAGCATAGCTCCTGGAAGTGACCAACACGTTGAAGAACCGGTCACGACCTTCGTAGAAATCATTGCATCTTACACAAATCCTCTTTTTACGGATCCACTTGGCCTACCACTCATTGATCCACCATCTATGAGTTATGTTGATGCTTATTATTCTTACTATTTACCACTTGGTTCCACCACTACACCATATTTTGGCGTGAACCCATCATCTTTTGGTTTTCCTGAAGGACTTGGGAATTCATATTTTTACACAATTCTTGTAGTTTCTATTGCTAGTGCTAGTGCTTCATCTTTACTGGAAACATAATTGAATTAGGCAACCCCGACTCAACCACTTGTGCATACATCTCCTTTCGCACATGGGTCAGGTAATATTCTTGCTTCACTATTTCTGCACATGCACACACCAAATGCCTTACTTGGTCATTCCATCATTCAAATGGATGATAGTCAAGTCATTCACAATACTACAGTTACACAAGCTACTTAGCCTCCATATCATACATCGTTGTTATCGGACAAATAGGTAAGTTCGGACACAAATAGATCTCCCTAGTTCCACCCCGAAACTAGAACAAAACAAGACAAAATATAAAACTTTCCCTAAGTTTTAATTATCAAGCATACTAACTAACAAGAGATAAATGACATACCTTTTAAATGTTGATTTTCCTTGCTAGTGTCATCCTTGCTCCATTCCAAGGCTTATGGGATGCTGAACCTGTAAAAAGACACAAGACAACAAAGTGAAAGCAACAACGTATACTAAAAAAAACCTATGTATGTGATCAAGGAGTCATACAATAAAATAAGGACAATTTTATGGGAAAGAAATATATTGTTGTATTAGAAATATGAAGAGAAGAATACAACCGATGCCTTGATGTTGTAAGGTCCCTTCCAACAGTTCCTTGCTTCCCACACACTTCTTATTCCTTGATTCTGAGACTATATATTTGAAAGTCACTCATAATATATGTTGACAAAGCAAAGCTCAAAGCCAACATAGGCCCAAAAACTTCAAGCTACAAAACTCAAGAACTAACCAACTATCTTTTCCCATGAGAACTCTTCTCCTTTTATAAGTTGAAAAGGATAGGGTGAGGAGGTTAGGATGATCCCATGATATCAGATATGTGACTCAGATCCAAACCGATCGGAGGCCACCTCACCTTAGAAGCTTCTCTTCTAGAAGAATCGAGAAGATGATCTTTTTCCTTCGTACAAAAATCATTGCACCCTTAACACTAAGAAAACTGCGATGACATCGTAGGCCACTATGGTGCAACCTATGATGATCCTAGATCGTCACACCCTTAACACTAAGAAAGGTGCGACGATCCCTCTTCATAAGGTTTTTTACAAAGGAAAAGTATAATTCCATCTCTTTGGGAAAATGTATCTTCATTCTTCTTCAGGGATTCAAGCCATTGATCCTTCTCAAGACAAAGGATAGGTTTACATCATTAGTGATCATAGGGGTGAAGAAAATAATGTGTAACAATCACAGATTAGTACACCCTACATTGGAGGTAAATCTTCAATGGGAGGCCAACCTTCAACTGAGGGGAAACCTTCAGTTATAGGGTAAATTTTTGTAGGGGGAAACCTACATGGTTGCAACATCAACAAACCTAGGGGAAATATTCTCTTTCAAGTCCTTCTATCCCTACTACCACTTTATTATATCCTGGACATCCATATCCAGGGGTTGCTAACCCTTTGTGGGGTCAACCCAATCTGACGGGAATTCCTCTGCAAGGAACTTTTCCCTTTCAATCCGTAAACCCCATGATTTCAACACAACAATCCCTTCAAACATAGTATATGGTAGGTCCATCAAGCCAACCACACCACATGGGGGGACCATTAGGTCAATCACAATATTTAGGAGGTCCACCTGCTCAATCACAGTACATGGGTGGACAACTAGGACAACCACCTGCTCAATCACAGTACATGGGTGGACAACTAGGACAACAACCTTACATAGGTGGACAACCCGAGCAACCATAATACATGGGAGGACCATCTAACTTTGCCATCCCGCCATAACCTAGATATGGTCCTACTAGTGTTCCCAGGCAATATGGTTATCACCAATATCCATAGACTAATTGATAGCTTCCATTCTTGGATACGTTATATCTTCCAAATCTTTCGCTTTTAACAAATAATCCCATTCAACATGCCTCGTTTTGGGCTGCCATCCGTGCCAAATTATTGTCCAACATCCCAAAATTTGATAGAAAACCTTGGGAAGATCCTAACAATCATGTTATGACTTTCCATTTATGGTGTTCTTCCAAATCTTTGATGGAAGATTCTACTTGTCTTAGAATTTTTCAGAAAACACTTACAGGTGAAAAAACTAAATGGTATATTGAGCTGCCACGTAACTCCTTTGTCGAATTTAAATCTCTTTCCATGGATTTCCTGACGCATTTTTAGTTTCCTATATGGTACGAGACCGATACAAAACATTTTACCTCACTCTGACAATCCTCTTCCACCCACACATCTAATCATATTCATGAGTGGAGGCGGCGAAGACGGTTGATTAAGGCTCCAATTCCAGACCAAATCCTCGTGTATTGGTTTACAAAATCGCTCTTTCCACCCATTGCACGTGATGTTTCTATGGGAAATGTTGTTATTGAGGAGTAGGCTATCAACCGAGCACATTATTTGGACTTGGTCTATTCCTAGTCCATCACACTTTATAATTTGATCCCTCACACTCCTCATCTATCGAACGATCCGTCAAAACTTGCTCTGGAACTAGGTTCTATTTTGGACACCAAAACTACTTCCGCTCCTGCTAAAATATATGAGGTGAATGCAGTGCAATCTAATTCATCTCAGCAACCTGGAGGTAAGAAGAAAAACAAGGCTAAATCCAAGAAATCTACTAGTGAGTAGGATAATCCTAAGGCTACTGATACTCAACCGAATATGAAGGATAAGTCTCCTTGCATGATTTGTGAGGAAGACCACTACATGAAAGAATTATCTCATCGTGAGGCTGTCGCTAAATTTCTGAAGGGTACCTCCAAACCGGTTCAACAACAACATCTAGTTGCACAAAACCTTGCCCCTCCACAAGGAGGAAATGTAGGTCATTCCCACCATGGGGAGGATTCCACGAGCGCCTTTGAGGTGTACATGTTTAATACAGTTAATGTCATGACTCTAGAAAATACTTATGAAACTACTCCAGGTGATCAGGGTAAAGGAAAGGTTGTCGATCATACCTCCCCATCCACTCCTTTTCCATCTTCCAATCCTCTTCATATGGAGAATCCAATTTCTGACACAATGTTATGCCCGCCCAAGAGCATAATTCAAAAAGCAACATTTAATCCAAATGCTTGCGCTTCCCAAAACTACAACATCGTTGAAGATTTGGCACAACCGCCTTGTGCCATGTCTACCCTTGAAGTTCTACAGAATTGTCCAAGTCAGCGTAGAACCTTGTTGTTAGCCATTGGAGCTATGGATCCAGAGGAATCAAACCTGATTACGTTTAATATGGACTATTTTAAGGAGAGGTTCTCCCACCACTTAGCATTCCAAATTCAAATTTTGGTTGGTGAAAGAACATCCATCGCACTATTTTGGATGAGGGAGCCTCCACCTGTGTCATGTCTTTGTTATGTTGGAGAGCCCTTGGTTCTCCTAAACTTAGCTAGTCTCCTACCACCTTGAAATCATTTTATGTACGTGGTTTCCAACCTCACAAACTCTTTCAATATTTTGCTGTGATGTTGAAGGGTAAAATATTTTCAGTCGATATCAAAGTGGTTGATGCGCCCCTAGATTATAATTTTGTACTTGGTCGTAGTTGGTTCTATGCGATGACTGCCGTCGCATATACAATGTTTCGTATCTTACGATTTCCCCATCATGGAAAAAATTTCATTGTTGACCAACTTAACTATATAACTCCAGATCTCCCCAATGCTACAGTGAATAGTGTCCCTTTTCAAGGACAATCTAGTGTTGAGAGTGTAGGGGCATTTCTTCTTAAGGATTCCTCACTCATGGGGGTTTTTCCTTTGCCCATTCCTGCCACTGCATATGTTGCCACATTAAATATGATTTTGACTCAGGTGTGACAATCCCTAGAATCATCTGATCCTTTGGTAGTATCTAGTCTTAATGAGCATAGTTATTTTCCCGTGTCAAGCTCATTAAAAATGAAATAGACGCTAACGAGCATAGTTCATTGTCTCTATCAAGCTCGTTAAAAAATAAAATAGACCCCCCTCCATTAGAATCAATTCTCACTCTGGATCGAGTACTTGAACCTTATTTTCCTCCGCCTAGTGAAAATATTCATATTAGTAACCAGACGCCTAAACGAGGAAAGAAAAAGAGTCACCAGAGGAAAAGATACTTGGGGGGTAGGTCTCTATCCTCTGGACATCATGTTGGAGTGAATCCACTAGCTTCTATCACACAAGTTGGTGTAAAAATACCGCTAGAGAGACACGTTGCCAGGAGTGATCCTTGCTTGGGGATCATTCCCATCGTAACATAGTAGATTTTTCTAGAGTGATCTTAGTCTTTGTTCTTTCTCGTTCTCGTAAATACATGAGAATAGGTTACCAAGTTCAGTATTTGTTCTTTCTTGTGCTCATTAAAATGCTAGAGTGGGTTATCGAGTACACTTTTATCTCCTTTTCAGACTCGTAAAAGCTATACGAAAAAGGAACTCTTTGGAGGCTCCTTTAAGCTCTTTTCAAACTCCCTAAACATGAAAAGATTGCCGAGTGAGCTTGCTTCCTTTCACACTCGTTAAAAGGTTTGAAATGACATCTTTCGAGTGGTAGTTATTTATTTTCGGCCTTGCAAGACTAATTATGAAAAATGAATACTCTAATCAAGCATGATTAGAAAAGTTCTCCCCTGTATTGTTTTACACTTTTTTCATGCTTGGGAGACTAAATTTACGAAAAAGTGATCCGTGGAGTCATATTTAAGTTCTTTTCAGACTCTCTAAACATGAAAAACCACCGAATTTTCTTTCTTTGGGATCGTAAAAGTATGCATCAAAGGACCTATGTTAGTCCTATCTCCAGGACCCATACATGATTGAACCCCTCCATCCTCAGGTTTGTTAAAAATATGTTGAGGGACTCATCTGAAGGATGAGCTATATTGAGAATCTGTTATCCTCCTCAAGCTCGTTAAAAAATAAAGAGGCTCTCATCTATCTAGATCGAGGGAAAATTGAAGGAAGTGGGTCATTTTTTTTTTAATCCATTATGGTAGCTGTTGTCACCCTTGAACATGGCACCTATTTGCGTTGCATCTTACAGTTGGGTAATATGATTTTCTCTGAGTCATACCAATTCCATGTGTCATCTTAATTTTTCGTTCTAGTCGAAGAGTGCTCTTATTATCGTCACATTATGTTCTTAGTATTCATCGAGTCAATGCTGCCAAGTCAATTGTCGTGCTTCATAATGTTCAAGGGAAGTTTCACTTCAAACCATCCATCTGCAATATTACCAATTTCCATTTCCTATGTCAGTCCATACTCATTTGATCCACCATATTACATCACTTTCCTATGTCTTTTTCATGTCGATGATGGGGGATACATCAAGGCCCTCCTTGGATGAGTTTTTTCCTGTCGAATTCAACATATTATTCGGGAATTAGACTTAGAAACCAGTTAGTACCTTGGGACCTGCATGCCTCAATGGCAGGCCTCCTCGCTTATGAAAATAGTTTTACATCATTGACATTTGATTGGATGATTCCATGAATGTTCGACCTCAACTCATTTACTCACATTCGCTGGAATGTACTAGGGTACCTTTGGAGTCATTGTCGTAATTGGTGATTTCCCTTGCACTTGTTAACGATTTACATCAATGACTGATGATCAAGTGATTTCTACCATGTTCGACACCAAGTCATTTATTCACATGGCTAGATTCATGCCATATCGGGATCAGGACGAAGACCCTGGGTCGAGTGCTCACTCTGTTATGTGCTTTTCCCAGGCTACGATGGAGATCATTTGAGTATGTAAAAAAATTCAGTATAATGACCATGTTGGAAATCTTATTTGTATATATACTGTCACATAGATCCACATTGTATTGATCCGTGGCTATGTTTTGTCATCTCATAGCTCCACTTTGTATTTTTTGTGGTTGCAATCAGTTCATGTCATGGAGGTATGGATCCACATAGTATCTCTAGTGGCCATATATTAGCCATTCTTCTCATGGATCCACAGTGTATTGGTCAACGACCATGCTTTGAGTCATCTCATAGTCCGAGCATAGGAATTCTTGCATAAAAAATAGAACATATATTAATATGGTTTGATGATTGTTTGCAACTTCTACTAGGTTCTCCCACTCCAACACCCTTGCATTGAATACTTTGTAAAGTGTTTCGACCATCAGTTTCTCTTCTTACCTCACACTTTGGGGGGCATTTGTTACACATCAAAATTCCACACTTGGGCATCATATCATAAGTGTTGCAAGTGTCGTAAGTGTCACACTTTAACTATTGCAAGTGTCATAACTTATCTCATACACTTTTTTTAAGTGTCACATCTCGATCGACACCATGGAAACACTTGTCACAACTCCTAAATCATGCTAGAGGAAGAATCCCCATCATCTTATAGTCGAAACATGGTTTTTACCTGGGAATTTGACCATTTTTTAGCAATTTAGAAGGGTTGCGCTCCCCTACCCATGTATAGGGAGCATCGATGCTCCCCTTTCCATGTTAAGGGAGCACCACTTTTGGAAAATGGTGCTCTGTCTCTCACTAAGGGGAGCGCCAGTCTTGTTAGAGGGAAAAGGGGGATCCTCCACCTTATTCTATGGGCCATCTCTCTTGGGATGAGGTTTCTTGTGTTCAACCCCTATGCTATGGATTCATCTTAGGATCAGATCCCAACCTTAAGGATTAATATCCTCAACCATATCCTTCATTTTCTCACGGTGGTTGTGCTTCTCAAGCCTATATATTGGAGGCATTTCCATGGTGAAAGGGGGATTAATCAGTCAGATTGATCTTGGTTCATTCGTGTAAGGGTTGGACGAGGAGAGATTGGATATGATGTTTCAACATCGATCATGGTATGTAAGTATCTTCTTTATTGGTTCTCATTCAATATATACTTGGCCTATTTCCTTCAAGCTTGTGTATTCTCTCATTTGCTTGTCTACTGTCGTTCTAATAATTATAGATAGATTTGTATTATCTAATCAAGTAGAGTAGGAGATAGTTGTCTCTATTTTGCTGTCCATTGCAGATCTCAGTTTTTTCTAGGGAGTTTGAATATCAAGCTTAGGGATTGGAAGCAACGAGGAAAAATGTCGAAAAAGGTACATCATATCCTTTCTCTCCTTCTCGATTTGATTGTTCTAGATGAGTTTAAAGGGATGTTAGTGTTCACTTGTACTATGTATGTCTTGGTATAGGGGTCTAGCAATCCAAGGGAAGTTTTACTTGTCCACAGGGGAAATATTCCTTAATGAATGTGTTTAAGTTGCTTAAGCTCATCCCACCACGTTGAATCTTTCCCTTAAAGGTGACATATTGCAACTATGGCCTCTAAATTTGATGGATAAGTGTGAAATTGGAAATATTTCCTCATGCCCAACAATGATGTTTCAACATCTTCTCATTTCTTATGATCACCATCAAATGTAGGTGCCTTGGTCTTCCTTATTTCCCCTTTCAAACTTTCCAGCTCAGACCTTCTTCTTTGATTCTTGATAGGGGACAAACTTGGACTATTCTTTGAATTTGAGAATGCATGGGCCCTTCTAGTTGAATGCTTGGTTGAATGATAATTATTATTAACACTTATTGTGTGTCTGGACCATTTGTGATCATCTCTCCTTTCACGAGACCTGTAATCTGTTTTGTGTCTTGCATTGGTTGTACGTCTTATGCTGGACTCCTTATGAATTTTCCTTTGCAAATTATTCAAACTTTGTAGAAACTAGGTATTAATGTGATTCTACTCCCATTGAGCTATGATAATCCTTTCATTATATTCTCTGTAGCTCGACACTTCTCTCTTTAGGCTTCTCATTGTCTCTACTAGCTCTATGTTTTCGGGCCTACCTTCTCTGTATCCATTAGACTCTCTCTCTACATTTTCCAATATAATATTTATCCCTCTGACTTCTTCCTCAAGAGTATAAGGCATTTGTGCATTTTCTGTATTTCTAGCACTCATTTTGAACCTCCTTTGTTTTCCCTATATCCTTAATTCTGCAAAATGTGCATGCAACCAAATTCTGTTAGATAGGAATAATTCTACAATTCCAGAAAACTATGCATATTTTCTGCTCTTTAAGGCCACCAATTTCCTTCTTTTTATTTCCTATGAATTTCTATTCTCAAATCCAAATTATATGCACATAGATGGATTCTTCTCTTCAATACATTCCCAATGACTACCCTATTTCTCAATTATGAGCTCTGAGCATGAAGTATGGTTCTATAAAATTAACCATTTTTACCTTTTTATGCACTTGTATCACTAGTACAATTAATCTCAGAGGCCAACTTCTACCACATGTAGAAAAAAATATGTCAAGAACCAATTTATTTATTTATTTTTTATATCGAGCACAAATAGGGTTCCTAATTGGAAGTACACATCAACTATTAGATTGGAAACTTGATACTCCTAACAAATTTTGCATCAATCTAGAATTGACAACTTTTTCCTTTTTACACTTTCTTCAGAGTTGGAACTTTTATCCAAATTGGTTATCTCCCAAATGGAGAAAAACTGGGAAACATTTCACTAAGACAAACTTGTTTGGATTGATGAGGAGGTATAATGTCGAGTCAATATTTTTTTCCATATTTGTGACCCTGGGTCCCTTTTCCTCCTCTGAAGATCTCAAAATACCCCAAAAGTCTCGTAGAAGAGTGGATTTTGGCCTATTTCTACATCCCCATTCCAAATCCCTTGGAATATAGCAAAAATATCCACTTGGTTTCTTCATGTATGCTTCCCTAACCCACTGTAAAAATTTCATCACCAATAGGGCCTTTGTCAATGAGTACCACCATGTTCTTAAAATCCCCTTAATTTGTAGTTTCTAAAAATATGGATCAGAATTGGTTAGTGGCCCTCATTGACACTTTTATGGCCCTCGATAATGTGGAATTATCCCTAAAATTTCACCTAAATCTAAGCAAATATGCTCCTATTATGGCCAAAACAAGTTTTTGTCTCCAGACTTTTTTTATACATACATACATACATACATACATATACACATCCATATATATACATGTCATCTTGTTGATGTGTATTACACATTCCTAATGACATAGAATAGGTTTCCACTTGTCAGTAGGTGAGGTGGCCCTGTCAACTTCCTTGCCACATCGCATGCCTAGTCACACTTTAGCCCCCCTTCCTTTTCTTCTTTTCCCTTTTTTCCTTTTATTTTATTTTTCTTCTGATCCCACCTGGACCTAGTAAGCATGTTACTCGATTTGAGTCATTGATTTGACATAGGGGGGTCCCAACTTGCACCTTTTATCTTGGTGTTCATCTTTCTCATCGCTGGTCAAAGATCTACGACGTGGAAAATTTATGGGTCATTGAGGTGCACCCTATTTAGCATATAGGTAGGGTGCACATGTTTCCCACCATTGATCTAAGATCAACAACTATGATGGATTACATGACATCAACTAGTGCACTAGTTAATTTTTCATTTGGTCCCATAACTGCTTATTGGGGTGGTTTTTCTTGGGGGGTATGTGTTACCCCTAGGTGGATTATGAGTCCAAAAGAACCCTGTGAAAACCACCTTCACTTGGGCATGTAACCACCTTCATGGTCGTGGCACCCATGCATTGTGGTGATACCACCACACATCCTAACGCCCACATGGAAAAGGATGAATCCTCCATGTTACACTACCTCCACATAAATACTGTCGCACCACCTCTCACATCACCAGGGAGCCCCAAATTCCCACAATTTCTAAATTTCTAAATTTTATTTTTCTTCAGAATTTCTAACTTCTTCACTCGATGAACTTGTGACATAGAACCTACATTCACGGGATATTAAATAATACCCCTAATTTCACTAGATATTGATAAATACCTCCAAAAATCCTTTTGTTGGACCCCCCTCCCAATACATCTTTGCAATAGTAATAAAAAACCTATTTTTGCTAGATACCCCATTTTATACCCCCTAATACCTATAAACCCTTGGATACCCGACTTCTCCCCCCCAATACCTACAATATATTGACTTTATTTTTCACAATTAAAACCCCCCTTTATGAATGAACATGATAAGGTATTGGTAAATAAGGTGAATCCCCCATGATTTTGCACAAGCTGCCATAAAAAACACAATTTCAGCCTCCCGAGCCAAAATTGATGCTGAGATCATCAATTTTCAATAGTTAATCGTCCCTGTGATGATTATGAGCATGAATTCAACTTGAATTCTCTCAAAATTTTGGTATTTTTCCGAACTTTCCACAAATTTCCCATGGTTTACTGTAAAGTTCTAAAATTTGGGCAATTCCAGGCCTCTTGAGCCAAATTTCATCATTAATCCGCCCAATTTATTGCAATTAATCATCTCCTTAACAATTTTGGGTGCAATTCGACTTGAATTCACCCTAAAATTTGGGGGTTTTCCAATTTTCCTCAAATTCATCCATGGTTACTCTATAATTTTTAAATCTAGTCAATTTCATCCATGTAATCACTCGAACAAAGGTTAAAATTGGGGATTTTAACCCCTGAGCTTTAATTTTCTCAAATTTTCAAGAATTTCCACAAATTCATCGGGATTTTTTTACAAACAAATTTGCAAGCATCCATACCTATACTTTTATGTACTTTTGATTCATGGCCCATGTAGGCTCAGTTTTATGACCAAAGATCTCGTACCAAAATGTAACGTACGTAGACTCCTATCCGAGTCACATTACTTCAATTCAATTTACCATACTATACAAATAAAATTTTCTTTTAACCCGACTCTTAATATATTTCTGATACCTTTAATTATACCATTACAACCTTCCTAAAGGATCGTATAACCATATACTCTTCTTTGATACCATAGTTTTACATCCTAGTCACCCTACCAAGTATAATTCCTTCACTAAGATACCACTGGTACCATAATTCTTCCATGTCATGAATGTATAATGCATACTACCATTATATGCAATATATAACATAACAATCATAGCTATATAAACATGCATAAAGACATATCAACCATAAACAACATATGTGCACAAGATATAACACATCATTAAGCTCATAAAAACCATAATCATAACACTTATCTTGTGTAAATGGCACTAATTGGATGCAAACCTCAGACGTTCCACCCAACCATAAACTTTATTGTTCCATTTCTCTCAGCAACATGTCACCCTCGAGCTGTGGCTATGACTCCACCAAGGAAAATGAACTCTCTATAGGCCAACAAAGGTCTCATAGTCAGTACTAGGATCAAACTAGGCCAAGGTATCAAACCTTAGAAACAACACTAACCAACAATATCTCATCCCCCTCAACCTACATAATCCAAGGAAGTGTACCCGCTTCTCTGTACTTCAATCCCTTAGGTTGTCCCACTTCCCTTCTAGAACTCCAACATAGGCCCGATAGGAAGTCTCAGTGTTGTGTCTCCAGGAGCTCTAGCTTCTCTGATGGAGTCTCCAGGTACCCTCTAGGCCTCATACAAAGGGAATTCTATTCCAAACAATTATCCCTCCAAGTCTCCAGCCTTCCCTAAGGTAACCCAAGGATAATTGTTTTTAGTAATCACATATGATTCACCTAGAATACTAAAGGTGATTAAGTGACAAGGTCTTAATGGTTGTCACTAGCTCACATCCCGACATACCCAATCAACAATAGCAAGAATGAACAAGAATGGATACATTTTATAGTAAACCCCTTAATTAAATATGCATGACACCTTTTTGACAAGTGGCACCCAAGTAGCCACCTTCCCACCACTTGGAAACTCGTCCCATTCCTGAGGAATTTTAGGATATAATCATGCAATGAGATTTAGGCTTCAAAATTAGGATTAATTTAATATATTGGCTTAGCGCCCTTTGATTAAATCCTTTCCTTAATCCCTTTGCCCCTTTTCCCTCTCATGGAGTCTGAGCCCCACAAACTCTTTCTTCTGATTCTTCTATAGTTGATGATGCATTTTTAAAATATATATGAGTGTGATTACAATGTACAATGCTATCATCATCGAACTTTCAACGTACATTCTCTCTTTCCTAATATCACATAGGCACTCTCACCCAAAACATACATACATCGACACTCCAACCCAAAATATATTGGCTTTCCAACGTAAAATATCATATGTACACATACATATACAATTGGGGATCCAAAACTAGCGCAATATAGTAACCCTACCAGGCACATTGTGGTGGGTTTAAATATTTAAAAAAATTCTTATTGATGCACTATGGACATATAACCACATCAAGTGCATTGGGATACAAGGCACATTGCAATAGGGTGAACTTAAAAAATAAAATACCAAACTGACTTTTCATTTTTAGTATCCATCACTGCTTCCAACACCTTCAAGTACCAATGCTCTTTGTTCCCTATGAGTACCCCATTGTCCCATGCTTCCAAATTGTTGGGTTGCATTGGTAACCTTCATTCATAGTTGATTTCAATTCATTTCTAAATTTTTCAACTCCCCCCACCCCCACCACCGATTTTATTTTTATTTTTATTTTTGTGGAAACCATGCCTTTGTAATGAAGAAAAGACCAACTAATATCGTTACTATATCTTAATTTAAAATCTCCTAGTTTTAGCTTTCCATTTTAGTTTATAAATTCACATTCTTTTCATTTTTTTGAAAGAAAATGCCAACAGTGCGACCCTCTGCACATTTTCCCACTACATGACAATGTGCTTATATGCCACACTGTCTATGATTCTTTGTATCATTCTAAACACACTGATAATTTGAATATGATTAGTGCACAAATTTATTGCCCTATTCAGTGTGATAATGAATGTTATAGATCACCATCTGTGTCCCAATGCAACATCCATGCATGCACACCGAAAAAACATAGGTAACTATGCCTTGCAACATTAGTGTATTGATGAATGTCTCAACAGATTATCTCTAGTGCAATGTTATAAAGTTTGCACACCACCATGTGAAATTTGCATGTCCCTACAATATGCAGTGCATTGAGATGGAACAACAACACCATCATTTGGTGATATGGATTATTTAATAGACATCGATAAACACAAGGTAGTAATGTCTTACGATGGTAGTTCATGTGTAGATGACTTGCTGCATCGTTACCTATGCTACTATCTCACTTTGGAGCACCTCATGACATATTGTATATGCTAATCATATGCGGTGTGCTAGTGGGGACTGGTAGCACTATGTAGCAATGCTACACATTAATACAGGGGCATCAAAATTGGTAACTATGCATACTAATTTCCAGGGACACAAGTGCATTCTTTGAATTTTTTAATTTGTTAGATTCATCGGTGCATTTAGGGATGACTAAGCACACCATACATTGTTCCATGAAACATTGTCAACACACTACATTGATGAGGCATGTGCCTTTCTCTCATAGTACACTAATGTGGTTTGTGAAACACTACTTTATGGTGTGTTTATTCATATGAGTGCATTGATGCTAGTGCAAAAGTCCATAGAAAAATGGATTGTGCACATTAAAAAATGAGAGCACTAGAGACAATCCACTTAATTAAATAAGTGCACCAGAGTGTTTTACACATTTTTAATGCACCAAATTTAAAATTTAATATTAAATGAATATTACAAATGGAAATTTAGTGCAAATTGTATATTTTATATCTATGTTTTCCTAACGAGAACTACATGTGAAGTGTAGACAACCATAGTGGAAATAGGTCGATACATATAACTTTTTATGTGTTTAGGAGGTCCATGCGAAAGAGAGAGGGTTCTATTTTCTGATCCAATAAATGCTCAAACTTAACTTATTTTGAGGGTTATTGGCCTCAAGTTTTTTAAGGAGGATAATTCCCTTAAGGGGAACACACAATTATTGTGCTAGTTGATTCGTCATCAAGATCATGGCAGATAGGAAGTGAAGTTTGGTCCTGATCCATGGTATAAACCCATGGAGGAGGATATTTATTTCATCACCAAACTATCTAGGAGGGGGGAAATATTTTCCTCATTTCCCTGATGTTTCACCTGGTGTTGCAGGAGAATACTAGTTGGTATATATCTAGAGATATTTTAGTCCAAACATTATTGACCTAGTGACTTCTATATTACATGGGGTAGTTGTACTTACATTCGTTTGGATTTGAATATGTTAGGTGCATTTTTCTTATCATCATGGAAATAACATATGATACCACTAATGGGTAGCACATTAGTTTCCCTATGATGTATTATGTATATCACAACCTTTTTAAGTGGACCACACATATCAAGTGGTCCGTTGTTTTTCTACAATAGTTTTATATTTCTCTAGGTAGATATCATAACATGTTGGACGAGATATTTCTCGTCCCAGTCTTTTGATTCAGAGCAATTTTATTTATTTATTTTAAGGTTTTTGATCACTTGAAAATCATTTAACCACCTCCCTCCTAAGAAAATAAGTGTGTATGCACAATGGGGCTAGATGTTTCCCAAGAGGGGCTAGCTAGAGTTCCTATGTAGGGTGGTGTGTGAGGGGGATATATTATCAACCCAATTTTTATCACTTGTATAATTTGACTAGTTTTGCTTGGATACATCACTATTGAGTCATAACCTATATTATGCACCCTACTTCGTCATCATATGACCTTATGGTACCTCCCTTACCTAATTCAACCCATCATTTGACCATTTTCTAAGGTGCATAGATTATCCCTCTTTTTGTGTGTGCTGAGAATGTAAAATGTTCATTGCCAACAATAGGGGTTCACGTCGAGGAGAAGTCCCAATTAAACCTCACATTGTTTTGAATACAAAATCCATCCAAATTCTAGCCCACCTGCCATCACTAGTTTATGGTTTTACTAGGTCTGTCCTAGTCACCAATTTAGGGTTTTTATAATGTAAAGAATGAAATGCATCTATTCTACCTCACATAATGAAAACAATGCATCCTAAACCAATCTTGGAAGCATAGTAACAAAGAATGATTTGACATGAAACAGGGGGGAAATAAAGAAAGTAGATAGGACAAGTCTACCAACCACAATAAATATGAAACCCCAAGCAACATAATCTACTAGAGATAAAATAAATCTTATGATTGTTGGAAACATAACACCAACTTACCCTTTTCCACATACATGAAGGTGGCTCCAATTACCAAGAAAGGGGGACATGTTTCTTATAAAAAGAGTTAGACATAAATCTTCACAAAAACAAAGACAATCTACAAATTCTGAGAGATACATCTAACAATTAGGGTGAATAATAAGTGAACAACAACCTAGTATAAAAGAGAATAGTTCCATTCACATGGGGTCGCAATTTACAAAGGAACCAAGAGAACATAGAAGAGTGGAATAGTCCAACATCAACATTACAACTCCCAATATTGAGAATTTGGCTAAATTTGGCCTCTTATTCACATCACATAATAGTATTACCACTGTGAAGGGAAAAGGTCTGTTCCTTGTAAGGGGAAATCAAATTTATATACTTTGTCTAATAACTCTCTTCTTTTCTTCCTTTCCATGTGGCAATTTAGTTTATTTTCAAGAAGTTGTCCCTTTACTTTTGATATCATAACTTTACACTTGCGAGGTCTTATATTTTTACAATTGTCTTTTTCTTTTTAGCTTTTTCGAAAGCATTAAGGAGTGTATTATTTAAAATGACAAGTGATCCGAAAATACTTATATGTATTTTTTTTTCTTAAATACACATAAATATCTGACCAGATTCAAGAAATGAAGATCGTCTTTGACTATTTGCAAATAACATGTGAATGTCTTACTTATCCATAAACTTCAATAAAAATGATGAATAACTTGCAAAAATAATATGAGGAAATGAAGTAAAGTAATATCAACAACAATTCAAATGTCACATAATTTTTTTTTAATGGAGTTCACCCATCTTGGGCTACATCTTTGGGTCCCTTTTCAATCAGTGAAACCACTCAATTAATGCTCAAATGCCAAAATTACAATGAATGAACTTACAAAGACCAATTTTTTGAAGACAGCCTTCAAATATACTGCTCAATCCTAGAAACAAAGGACATTACTAATTTCCTCACGAAATTTTAAGAAAAACGAGTATAAACTTGACTATGTTCTGAACAAGTGCTTAAAGACCCCCTTTTGCATGCATAACGAGACTACGGGTCTCATACATGAACAATTGGACTAATAATTTTCATAAATAACATTTTTACATAAAATTGACATCACCATCATATTCCTCTCAAAATTCTGAGAAAAATGAGTATAAACACCCTATACTTCTCTTAAAGAACTCAACAACATGCAAAACGAGGTAAACCAAAAATTATGAGCACCTCTTGCACGCAAAACGAGAAAACATGAAATTGGAATGAACTTCAATGGAACATAATTAAATCTTCCACGCAAATCCATGTTGTATGTAGGTCAGGCACTGATTTTATATAGGCCAAAGTAATGCTAATCGAACCCCTTTATTCTTGGGTTGCTTAGTTACACTTTAAATAAATATTAGTTTGTTTGTTATAACAAGCAATACATGTGGCATGTTGGTAGGGGAATATTTTCTAAAACATTGGAATATTCTGGAGGTTATGGGTTCGATTCCAATGGGGAACCAATTTTATTCTCCCTTATCCATTATTGGCCAATCAGAGAGTGCCATGTGGCACTCTCTGATTGCTCCACATGTCATGTTGTTATTGGTCCATATTTCTACCATGTCACTGTATGGATCTGCCACCTCAGCATCCAGTCACCTACCACCTATACCTTCCACATAATTGTACGGATCCCATGTCATTTATATGGATTCCATGGCATATGTATGGATGACACATGATACTTTTTTATTGGTACACATGGACCCCCAAAAATGCCATTTTTGGGTGACACGTGGTAGCTTGTCATGCTGCCACATCACCATGATGATGTCAACATGAATTCATCTGTCAGTTGTACGAAGTATGGACATGCCACATGGAATCCTGTGGGCCTGCCACGTGGCACCTCCTTTGACTTTTTCCCTATTTTGACCAAACTTTGACCGACCATAACTTCTTCATACAAACTTCACTTGAGGCAATTTTTGCACCGTTGGAAAGCTATCACCGATCTCTATGCAATGAAGTAGTTTTCATGAGCATTTGAAATGATTAATTTTTGAGCATTTTGGATCCTCCATATCGTTTTTAGCATTCTAGATCCTCCTGGATCACATCTCCTCACTAAAGAACTTTTGGACCTCTAAAAATATGGATTATTAAAAAATAAAGTTTGGGAACTGTTGCCTCACTTGTCTAGTATCATCCATCCATCCTAATTGGATAACGAGAACCTGGCTCATCAAAATAATAATGAAGACTAAAACAACACTATTAGCCAATTTAACCACTCCCTTAAATTCACAAACTCCACCATTCATTATTGCAGTAGCTAACCGTACTCCGTTGATTAATAATAAACTGAAAAACAAAACTGAATATATAGATGTGAAAGAGAATTGACCATCAACATATTTTCCCTTCTTAACATGAACAACCTCAACCAAAGGACCTGTTTTATTTTCAACCGTAGGCTGTAAATATGGATCCCAGATACTAGCATTAACTAGGATTTTCACATGCCTTGTAGTGACAACTGTTAAATTTATCTTCATCTAATGATCTCTCACAATGAACTCAATCCCATCCTTGAAAAGATGATACTTATTTCGTTCCTTGTAGAAAATGGACTTCCTGTCATACTAGTATGGACTTCCTAAAACCATCCTGCAAATGTCAATTGGAACCATGTCTAACTGTACCTCATCAATGAAACTGGATGTGATCACAAACCATAACTTGCATTGCTTAGTTACCTGTACATGAGAATTATCACAAATCCATCCCAAAGGATACGGTCTCGGATGAGGCCTAGTTTCCAATCCCAAATTCTGAACAACTTGCTTTGAAATAAGATTCACTTGTGATCCACTATCAACATGTGTATCAATGTTAGTGTTCTTTGAGATAAATCATAAATAAAGCAAGTCATTTCTTTGCCTTCTATCATGAATTACATTAGACTTTGAAGAAGAAGTATGCGAACTAAAACTTGCAACAAAAGATTTACCTTTCATTCCCATAGTTGTAGCCTTAGTTTCATCCTTAGAATATGATCCAAGATCTTGAACTATGGTCGTGTTTTTCTTTTACCCTTCTTATGCTGAGCCCACTTTGGTTTCAATTCTGGATGCAACTTCCAACACATTGCCTACTCATGTCCTTTATTCTTGCAATGAGAACATCCAGGCTTCTTCAACTTCTTCTCGAAGTTATGTGGCTTTCCTTTGCTTTTACCACTAGTTCTCTTGGCCTTTTTTTGATCCTCATACATTTCTTCCACCATGAAATTCATTGCCATGAATGTAGAAAATAATGCCTCTTCAGTACCAAAAGGATTTGGATTAGAAGAATCCCTATCTTTTGTTGAAACCATTTCTTTCTTTTGAAATGCACGCCTCAAACCAATCTCATGAATGTACTCTTCAAACGATCCTTCACCAAGATTGAGTTTAGACCTTGTAAGCATTAACTTGCAAATACACGTCAAAACCAACTCTGATGCCAACTTGATCCGAAAATCCTTAAATGTAAAATTATTTCTTAAATACACATAAACATCTTATCAGATTCAGGAAATGAAGATCGTCTTTGACTATTTGCAAATAACATATGAATATCTTATTTATCCATAAACTTCAATAAAATCGATGAATAACTTGCAAAAATAATATGAGGAAATGAAGTAAAGTAAGATCAACAACAATTCAAACAACACATAAAAAAATTGTTAACAGAGTTCACCCATCTTGGGCTACGTCTCCGGGTCCCTTTTCAATCAGTGAGACCACTCAATTAATGCTCAAATGCCAAAATTACAATGAATGGACTTACAAATACCAAGTTTTTGAAGACACCTTTCAAATTTGCTGCTCAATCCTAGAAACATAGGTCATTATCGAATTCCTCACGAAATTCTGAGAAAAATGAGTATAAACTTGACTATGTTTTGAATAGGTGCTTAAATATCCCCTTTTTCACACATAATGAGACTATGGGTCTCATACATGAAAAATTGGACTAACAAATTTCATACATATCATTTCTACATAAAATTGAAATCACCATCAGATTCCTCTCGAAATTTTGAGAAAAAATGAGTATAAACACCCTATACCTCTCTCAAAGAACTCAATAGCACGCAAAATGAGGCAAACCAAAAATTATGATCACCTCTTGCATGCAAAATGAGAAAATATGAACTTGGCACAAAATTCAATTTGGCATGTAAATACATGTCGTATGCAGGTTGAGCGTTGAGTTTATATAGGCCAAAGTCGGTCTGACTAAGTCCCTTTATTCTTGGAGTTGGTTTTTTATAACAAGCAATGCATGTGGCAGATTGGTAGGGGAATCTTTGCTAAAACGTTGGAATATTTTGGAGGTTATGGGTTCAATTCCAATGGGGAACCAATTTTATTCTCCCTTAGCCATTATTGGCCAATCAAAGAGTGCCACATGGCACTGTCAGATTGCTCCACGTGTCATGTTGTCATTGGTCCACCTTTCTTCCACATCACTGTATGGATATTTCACGTCAACATCCAATCACCTGCCACCTGTACCTTCCATGTCATCCGTACGGATGACACGTGACACTTTTTAATTTGTCCACATTGACCCCCAAACATTCCATTTTTAGGTTACACATGGTAGCCTATCATGCTACCAAATCACCATGATGTCATCTGTCAGTTGTACTATCTGTACGTACATGCCACATGGTGCCTGTGGGCCTTCCATGTGGCACCCCCTTTGACTTTTGACATGTTTTCACCAAACTTTGTCTGGCCATAACTTCTTCATACAAAATCCGTTTGAGGCAATTTTTGTATCATTGGAAATCTATCGCCGAGCTCTACGCAATGAAGTCGTTTTAAAGATCATTTGAGATGGTTACTTTTTGAGCATTTTGGATCTTCCTAGTTCTTTTTGAG
>ML778661.1:1917767-1948486 GCA_009831015.1 Picea engelmannii | reverse complement strand
TTGTGTCTATATTTTCTGAGTTTTGCATATTGCTGAT
The DNA here is from genome assembly GCA_009831015.1 of Picea engelmannii. Lineage (NCBI taxonomy): Eukaryota > Viridiplantae > Streptophyta > Pinopsida > Pinales > Pinaceae > Picea > Picea engelmannii. The sequence continues at coordinate 1,948,449 of ML778661.1, read as the reverse complement.
ATTTTATTTCTGCGTTGAAAACGATGTTCAGAATCCTCATGTTTCAGTTCTGAAATTTATTTTCTGTTAAGTTTTTATATGCTGAAACACCAGGCTGTAGCATATGTTGAAACATCAGGCTGTAGCTTATACTGAAACACCAGGCTGTAGCTTAGGCTGAAACACCAGGCTGTAGCTTATGCTGAAACACTAGGCTGTAGCATATGCTGAAACACCAGGCTATAGTATATGCTGAAACACAGTGCTGAGTCATATGATGAAACACCGCTGTGAGTATATGCTGAAACACTAGGCTGAGTATATGCTGAAACACCAGGCTGTAGTATATGCTGAAACACAGTGTTGAGTCATATGCTGAAACACCAGGCTGTAACATATGCTGAAACAGTGCTGAAACTGAGTTTGGCATTTAAATTTGACTGAAAAGACAGGGAGACTGAAACTGGGTTGGGATTTTGAAAAAATTAACAGAAAGCAAGTTGCTTCTTCGTGAGATGATGATAATCCTCTATATTCTTGGCTTAAACTAGTGTAACACATTTTTTGGCTTGCTTGTTGTGATTTCCCAAATCCTTAACTATTGAACTCTAATACTTTTTGATCCCAATATCATCAAGAATATCCATGTTATAAAAATGGGGGCATGGTATTTGAAGGTTGCTATCATAATGCTTTTGCAATCCCAATGGTTCCCTTTTTGCTAGTACTTGATTTTCATGAACCCGTGAATATGAAAATACATGCATCATTAATTTCACTTAAAATATTCAAGACTAATTTCATGTCTAAAAACCAAACATGAAATTAATGTCTAAAAAGGAAGAACTCCAAGGCAATGTCAACTTCTTGGTTGGGTTGGCTTTTCAATTATAGAGTTATAATGATGATGCATCCTTCAATAATATAACACAACACTTTCCAATTTTAATAGGGGGGACATTTCATTTCAACCTCTTTTACCATTCTGCGTAGCCTAGTGTTGAATTCTACCAAAATATTTAAAATGAATCTTGGATTTGACTCTATTTAGTCTTCGCATGGTAATACCTCAGTCCGGGCCCTATTTCCATTAGACCACATCCTACCAAAATATTTAAAATGCATTTTGGATTTGTCTCTATTTAGTCTTCACTTGGTAATACCTTAGATTGGGCCTTATTGCCATTATACCTTATTCTACCAAAATTTGACCTCATTCTATCAAAATATTTAAAACAACTTTTGGATTTGGCTCTATTTAGTCTTTGCATGGTAATACCTCATAATGGGCCCTATTGCCATTATAACTCATTCTACCAAAATATTTAAAATGAATTTTGGATTTGGCTCTATTTAGTCTTCACATGGTAATACCTCAGACTAGGCCTTATTGCCATTAGATCTCATTGTACCAAAATATTTAAAATGAATTTCAGATTTGGCTCTATTTAATATTCACATGGTAATACTTCGGATTGGGCCCTATTTTCATTAGACCTCCTCCTACCAAAATATTTAAAATGAATTTTGGATTTGGATATATTTAGCACATGGTAATACCTCGAATTGGGCCCTATTGCCATTAAACCTCATTCTACCTTGCAATAGACTTCATTCTACCAAAATTTACATGGTAATACCTCAGACTAGGCCTTATTTCCATTAGAGCTCATTGTACCAAAATATTTAAAATGAATTTCAGATTTGGCTCTATTTAATATTCACATGGTAATACTTCGGATTGGGCCCTATTTCCATTAGACCTCTTCCTACCAAAATATTTAAAACAAATTTTGGATTTGGATCTATTTAACACATGATAATACCTCGAATTGGGCCCTACTAGAAGCCTATTTACCCTGCGAGCCAGGCTCTATTGGAAGATTGGTTGTTGTCATTGATATCAACCCTAGTCATGGGTTTTGGACCGCAATATTGATGAAGGTATTTGGACATGAAGGAAAATGCACATGCAGATACAACACCCATGGATGGATAGTATAACATCATGTTGTTTTTGGTGGTATGTGGCACGTCACGTGGATCCTCATGGTTGAGGAGAAATGAATTTTTGAAGATGACAAAGTGAATTGAAGAAGGAAGTACATGTAGGCCCTGAAGATAATTAAATAAAAGAATTACAAAATAAGAAAGTGTCAGGTCGACCCCAATTTTAAAAGAAAGTGACATAAATGGTATAAATAAACATCATTATACATTCATTTGATACAAGTCGAATTTAAGAGGAAATCAGAAGTAAAGAAGACCATATTTCAAGGGAGGATGAAGTCTTTTGGTGATGTGTTCTAAGGTATGTTATTTTCAGGTCATCTTACCATTTTTGCTATAATTTTTTTTCTAGAACGATTCATATGGTTAAATAGCTATGGTATTGAGAATACATATCAAGGTACCTATGGTAAAAATTTTAGCTCTTGATTCGCTATAATTATGGAGATACACTCTGTGGAAGATAGGGTTTGTGACCAGTCCTGAAGCTAGTCAATAAACACGTGTTCTAGGTAAAACAGTCATAACTTATTTATACAGAATCCAAATGAAGTGGGACCACTTCCATTGGAAATAGTACGGACTTTAGTTTCTTGTGAACGAGTTTCAGAATCGGATGTTAAATATTGAGCGCAGGGCATGCTGTACAAGTTGGGTCTTCTGAATAAACCATAATTGAATAAAGTCTACCATTCTTTCTATAACTTCCTTTTGGAGAGGATTCAAGGAGTGAAACTTGGAGGAGTTTCAGAGAATACATTGAGTAATATTATCTATAGGATCAGAGTACTCCAAGAATTGAAGAATTTCAGAAATTGAAGAAGTCTCAAGAAGCATTATCAGGTTCTATTCGATGATTGGTTGATGGTGATGATTTAATGTAAAGTTTTATTATCTCTCATATATTCTTGGGTGGAAGGAAGGGGCAAGTATGGAGAGTTCAAATCTCTCTTGATATTGGTGGATTGTATCTTCCTCTTGGAGGTTTATCCCTCCCTTTACATTTGGAATCTGTAGCTACCTTTGGAAGTCGTTACTTCCCTTGAACAATAACTATTGATTATTTCTCATATATTGTGCATGGTATACTGTGGTGTGTTTGCGTAACTCTTACACTATTGTTCATTTCTCATTGGATATAATTGAATAGTTTAAATATAAGTTGAAAAAGGTTTTAAATTGTACTTGATACTGATTCACCCCCCTCTCAGTATCAACAGGCTCCAGTATAACATTCACCCAATACCTTTCCTTCTATTATCTTCCTTCTCAATAATTGGGCTCACCTTCTTGCAATAGACCTCATTCTACCTTACAATAGACTTCATTCTACCAAAATTTACATGGTAATACCTCGGACTAGGCCTTATTTCCATTAGAGCTCATTTTACCAAAATCTTTAAAATGAATTTCAGATTTGGCTCTATTTAATATTCACATGGTAATACTTCGAATTGGGCCCTATTTCCATTAGACCTCTTCCTACCAAAATATGTAAAACAAATTTGGATTTAGATCTATTTAACACATGATAATACCTCGAATTGGGCCTTATTGCCATTAGACCTCATTATACCTTGCAATAGACCTCATTCTACCAAAATTTTGAAAATGAATTTTGGATTTGACTCTATTTAGTGTTCGCATGGTAATACCTCGAAATGAGCCCTATTTCCATTGGACCTCATTCAACCACAAATTTCCGCCAACCTAAACTCCTATCCAAACTCAAGGAAAAACCCAAGTGTATAACATATCACATAACACATCAATAAATGTATGAAATCGTGAGCTATAATAACAAGTGGTGAGGCACTTCCTTCTTGGAATGTGGGATAGTTCTTTTCCAATATATTTATGTAGTAATGCATTCTTTAAATAATTTTAAGGATACACATTGCACATAATTTCAATTTCGAATAATCTTTGGAGTTAGTGTTTGGTACATAGTCGTTGAAGAACCCATAAGTCATAGTATATTCATTATATTTTATATTATAATGGTTGAAGCCTAATACATATGAATATCTGCCTTTAATTGTTGGGAACATCTACCTTTAATTGTATTGAAAGAATCTTCATCTGTCGGGGCAATAACTTTAATTAAAGAACTGCTTATATGAAGTTTGGGCACAAAGCTAAATAAAGTGAGGATAAAAGTTACATTTAGTAAAAGGTATTTTATAGTCAAACCAATTATCTTCCTGAATCCACTTGCAAGTTTTCTTTAACATTTTCATTGTCAATTTATGAGCTTAACCTGTATTTACTAAAATACGCCAAACTTGTCAACATACTTGAAACGACAAATTCAACATTTATTGCAAGAGTCACAACTTGTTGCTACACAGACTGCACATCAACCGTTTCCTTTGCAAACTCAATATCAATAGACAAACTAGCCAAATCTAGATTTCTATCATAGGCCTTCTTGGATCGATAAAGGAAAACTTCACAAATGAAAATAATTAAAGTGGAAGCCAAACATTTGAAGGACCCACCATTTCTAGCTACCATACATGTGCTGATCCAGTGTGAATTTAAACTTTTTTCTAACAACTTTGAGGTTAGCTCAATGAAGGCCATTAAGTGACCTTAGACTTTACCCATTGGTACCTTCTTTAACATAGGCTTGATGGTTCATCATGCTCATCTTAAAAATGTCCACGATGACAATATTTTATAATCCATGATGAAACCTATTGGGTCGTTTTTGAAGTTTATTCAAATTATTTTGGAAAGTCGATTGAGAAATATTCTAAAATTAAGTTCATTTGAAAGTAGGGAGGATTTTGATAGTCCATTAGAGTAATTTAGAAATTGCGAATGTTGAAAGTTGGAAAAGGCCCAATAGTTCATTAAGCCTTTCCAAAAATTCAAAAGAACTCTAAATTTGGAATGGGACCTAATAGGATAGTCAGTTGAGAAAGCTTCTAAAATTAAATTCATTTGAAAGTAGGGAGGATTCTGATAGTCCATTAAAGTAATTCAGAAATTACGAATGGTGAAAGTTGGAAAAGGCCCAATAGTTCATTAAGCCTTTCCAAAAATTCAAAGAACTCTAAATTTGGAATGGGACCAATAAGCCTATTAGGGAGAAATTGAAAATGTCATTTGAATGTTTAACCACAAATGGACAATGGGGGAGCCGAGGCATATTAAATTAAAATAATTCAAACACCTGAAATCTATGGAATCCCTACTTTCTATGATCATTTGGAATATTTGAATAGGACACAAAATTAACAACTATTTTTGAATTATATACAAAATTAACCTAGGAAAAGGTGGGGCACTTGTGCTACTTAACTTCATGAACCAATAAATTTCTCATACAAACTTTAATCAAAGAATTACTTTATGCAAGGTGTAAAGGATGTATAAGGCTTGCTCAGGGCCAATTTCATAACTTTCATAATTAGTGAATTTTAGGCTACCTTATTGACAAGAAGTCATAAATGCATGATTCCATACTTGAAGATCTCATATTCCAAACCATCAATTGTATTGAGTTCATGATCCCTATTTTTCTTTTTTACAAACAACCTTTTCTAGGACTTAAAATATTATTTCAGTCAATGCCCAAAATTATGCACAAAGACATTATTTAGAGAAAGTCTAAGCCATACTTAGGACATTGCTCAACCCAAATAAAATTCCGCTAACTCATTTTACATCTCTGTTATATAGGATTTCAATATCCTAACTTATGTTAGCATGATTAACAATCACCTAAATATTTTAATCCATAAAAATATTCCACTGAGATCTTGAGCACCTAATAGCCATCACTTGGTGAAAATGCTATTTTTTCCTAAAACTCAATTATGAGTTATCCAATGATGCAAAATATCTGCAGTTCCATAGACAAAGATACACAACACTTTTAAACATGTTAGATCTAGTTAAATTTAAGAGGTGCAACAATAAATACTACGATACATACAATGTGTAAGGTGCAAGAAAGCGAAATTGTGAGGCAAACCTCATTATGAAAATGCAATTGAAGCAAAATTTCATGACTACGCATTAGAATAGGGATATCAAACACACATCTAGTAAATATTAATCCCAATAAGTAGCATATAATTTTCAATTAAAATCAAAAGAATAAGGTCCAAGAAAACAATTCCTAGATGAAGAGGTTTGACTAAAAATTTAAAAGGGGGGTCCCCAAGTCAATTGAATCAATGCTAGTTGAGGCTACAAGAAATGGTGACACACTAGATGAAGCCATGAGTATATGAAATTATTTTTCAAATCAATGATATAACCTAGGAGGAGACTTAACCATATTATGGTAGACACCTTATTCCCCATAGTGTTTCCCTATAGAGATTCTATTTGATGATGAATCCCATATTAACTTGATTCCTAGATTTTAGTAACTTATAAGCTTGAAAGAAGGGTGATATTAATGAAGTTTATTCTTTAAATAATGATCCCAAGTTTTAAGTTGAATCCACGATCATAAAAATTATTTACAAAACGGGTTTCAATATTCCTTTAGGCCAACTTCTCTAATCCTCATGGTGTTGCTTCGCTGCTTGCAAGCATTCATAGTCCCAACAAAGTCTCCTCAATATCATGGGACTTGCTCCATTAGCAAGCACCCATAGCCCCATTGGAAATATCTACCACCAAAATAATTTGAATTTCCTTTCAGATTCCCTGCATTAATTTTTTTTTTTAATAATTGGTGGATGGGGGAAGCAATGACTCTTTCAAGCAGACGAAGATGATACTTATTTTCAAGAATTGATTGGCCATGCCTAGGTGATAGTGTGGCATGGTGATGGTTCACCTTCAAACCTTTACATTTTGAACAACCACATATTACTGGGGTGTCATAAAAGAGATCCAATTCATGATGAAGTGCCATTGGCACATGAAGCCTACTAGAAGATGGCATGTTATAGCTTGCAAGATAAAGTGACTATCAATTTTCATCTACCATATGCCCATGGTATTTTGCTTTAGATAAGAGCTTACAACATTTTTTTGTAATATGGATTGGTGGAATACCATGCACATCTGAACTTGATCTTGAATTAGGATCCTTCAAAATTCAATACACAATTATTCAAATGCACATGCAATGGTAGAAAGTATTTGATCAAATAATAAAATTCTAAATAAAATATGGATTCTTTTTTTCCATGTAACCAAACACTCCACCCTCTAGTCAGTAAGTAAGAATAAGATATTCATCATATCTCACAACCTCAACAAAAATTGGTTCATGAAGTGTGAAATATATCACAAGTGGAACTTGAACCCTAGTGGGGAGGATAATGTTTCTCCTCCCTAACCACCTGAGATAGACCCACTTGACTTATAAAAAATAGATAAAAAAGTTCAGACTCACTAAAAATGGAAAGGAATAAGTTGGTGGAATTTCAACTATATGGGACGAGGAATATTAAGAGTTAGCCATATGCTAATACCACTCCCCCCCTACATTTGAGACAAAACCATAAACAATACATGCATGCTTTCTTAAAATCTTGTAACACTCTAATTCCAAACAAACTTTAGAAGGTTCTTTTAAGTAATTGGTGTGCCTATTTAAATTAAGAGCATCATTGTGATTGTTGACACAAGATGCATATGTGCACTTAAATTTAACACACATCAACAAAAAAACCTACTTTAAAACCTTTGCAAAGCAAAACCTTCACAAAGTATGATTTTAAAAGGGTACTTTATAAATCTATCACTTTGATGCACCTAACATATTAAAGGGAATTGTTGTGCTTAATACTAAAGGACATATTGTGTTTCAAATTTTGTTTTTTAAAAATAGACAATGCATTTTTCATTAATTCATCGAAAAAGGAAACAAAAAAGAGAGTGAGAATTTCATTTTGTAAAAATGAGTTAGACAAAAACCTACTCCATTGTTGTGCTAAAATTTGGTGGGGAGAGTTCTGCAAGAGACAATTAACAAGTAAGATACCACAATGGATAGGTTTTTTCAAAGTAGAATTCCTAAGGGGTCACTGTGGTTGCATACGTATTTGTAGAAGAGAAATTTTAGGTATGTAATTCCATTCCTTTCATCTCAACAATTTTTCCCTCCATTGATTCACAATTCCCTAAAAATTTGATTTATTCCTATTCATATTTAGAATGAAATTCAACAAAATAGAAAGGTTTAAGGATCACTATAAAAGACCTACGAGTCTCGTCCAATTTTTTTATTTTCATCATCTTTGGTCATGTGGAACTACCTTGCCTGAACCACAATGTCTTGACCAATCTGTGCCTTACTGCAACTAGAGTATGCCTCTTTAATTAATCTCTACCCATAACTTTGCCTTAAGCTATAACGTGTTAGATTCACAACTAAGTGCAACAAAACCATGTTTTCCCAATAATAGGCACATGTCCAATCACAACCCTAAAACATCTCAACAATACTTATACTTATCCAACACAAAGCAAATCAAGGAACATAACATTCATCCAAGTAAAACAACCACAATACACAAGTATATGTGGCACCCAAGTTGGATGCCTTAACTTTATTTATATGAAGAATGTTACACTGTACAATAGACAAACATGACTAATTTCCTGCTGCTCATTTATAGACTACAATTACATAGGGCACAACTACCTACAAGAAATTTCAATCCAATATTTGGAGCAACCACGAGCCTACCTCTCACAAGTCTTGTCTTCTTTGTCTTCTCACTCAACTATTGAAATTCACCCTATTGTATTAACCCCGAACTTAGTTCAAAACATAGAGCACTTTTACACTAGTGTGAATGACCAATAGCTCTTCTATCCTTAGAACCTTTAAGGCATCCTTCTTTTATATGAGACTTGTCTTGCACTTCCAAGCCCCTTCACTCTAAAATGGACCCAAGTTCCATCCATCAATTTTTCTTCCCTTGGTTCCCTTTTTGTCGACTGTTTGCATCCAACAAGTGCACCCAACATGTGTAATTGACAAGTGTTCCCAAGCCCTCTCGAAAGTGTGCTAGGCATTGGTGTTGGAGTTACTTCACACACACCTAGGATTTCTTTTTCCTAAGGTTATTCCTTGTTTATTAATCATAATTAGTCATTATCCAGTATCCTATATTTTAGGGGAGAATATTCCACCTAGAGAATATTCTCTTTCAGTTGACACTTCAGTTTGACTAGTTGAGTTGAGTTTAGATGTTGCATTGGGATCATCACCATGAAACATTGGGATCATCACCATGTTAATTCGACCTTGCCTTGGTATCATCACTAGAGTGGCGCATTAGCCTTGATTCCTTGAGTTAACTCCTCACTACTCTCTGTTCAATTAGTTAATTGAAGACTAGTTGACTAGTTAACTCAACTAGGCGACAATTCACTCCCGTAACTGCCTGAGAGACTAGAATAGGTGGTAGTTAACTCCCATAATTGCTGGTGTGTGTCCAGATCACTCTAGACCACCACTATGGCGCATTTGTTCACCTCAAGTCGAACTCATTGAGTTATACAAAGTATATAATGTGTAAATTATTCATTATTCACAATGGTTAATGAGAATTCTTCCATTCTTTCTCTCCTTCTTCTTTCTCCAATTCTCTCTGCAAATGTGTGTATCATTGTTTATCTAGATCTATCATGTGTAGGTTTAACACATTTACATGGTATCAGAGATGATGGACTGCTAATCAAAATCTACACCAATTTTTTTTGCAGGTACAAAAGATTGAAGACAACGGAAAGATGGAATTCCAAAAAGAATTCATTCTTACACCTTACAACTATTTTGCATGGAAGGAGAAAATATCCATACATCTCCAATCCAGAGGGTTGTACAACTTAACCATGAATACAAATACAGATCCGACATCAGCCATAGAAAAATCCAAGTACTTAAATCGCATGGATGAGGCACTCGCAACAATTTACAGTCTCATTTCTCCCGATCTCCTTTTTCACATATCTTCATGTAAGACTCCCAATGAAGCCTGAAAAATATTGGAAGGGATATTTGGCAAAGAGGATGAGATGAGGGGACACATGATGGAGGTGGAGATGCTCAAATTTGATCAAAAAAGCTTCGACAATATCCAAGATTTCTTTACAAAATTCAAGGATTTACTGTCGCAACTCAAAGCTTGCGGGGTTGATAAATCGACGGAGGAGAAACAAATGGTTCTCACCATTCTCTCCAAGCTTGGTCCTGAATTCTCTGTATTCATATCTACATTCCATACTATCAGATTCACCTCTGGAGCCACCTGGAAGATTCCTTCTCTTGAGGACTTTATTGAATCCCTAACACAAGAGCAAACCAAGCTCATCAACATGGGCCAAATCAAAGGTCCAAAGGCACATGCACTCACTGTGCAAGATGGAAGCCACAAATATCAAACATATAAAGATAAAGATAAGAGGAAATCTCATGCACATTTGAAGAAGGAAGGGTACACAAAACCTTTCACCGTTTCCTTTGGATCCAAAGGAGAAAAGGGAAGAAAAGGAGAGAAATGCACATACTGTCACAAGGGATTCCATTCGGAATCCGCATGCATGCAAAAAAAACAGATCTGACGTCTCAAATACTTCAGCAAAGAAACCTTGGAGATTGCATCCCTGAGGGTTCCAAGAAGAAGAATCCAAAAGATCCAAATTCCAAGAAAGGAAATTCTAGCCATGCCTTGATTGCAATCAACTCCTCTCCCGATGCTTGGATCGTTGATTCATGAGCATCACATCATATGGCTGCATCAGAAGCATTCTATTCTTCTTTGGATTCATGCAAAGGTCCTCCTATTCTGATGGGGGACAACTCTTCTGTCGAAGTCACCGACAAAGGAAGGATTGAACTCACCAACGAAAGCTTCGAGAATGTGTTGCATGTTCCCAAGCTTTCTGTCAACCTTCTCTTTGTGTATCAGATGAAAAATTTCGGCACCGGAAATAAATTCATATTCACACCAAATGTCATGGACATATACGGCATGCAAACCAACTCCAGGGTTGCTACCAGTGAGGTAAATCATTAGTCTAGATTGTATACATTTTCTGAATTCATTGAACCTGATTCTGCTTTACTGCTTACTCATGCTGATGAGAGTAGTAGGATATGGCATGAAAGGTTTGGAAATTTGAATTTCAGATACATGCAACATATTAGTAAGAAAATATTAGTTGATGGTCTATCAAACATCCATTTCTCCAAGGGAGTATGTGAGGGATGTGTTCTCGGAAAACACCCTCAAGAGAAATTCGACAAGGGAAAGTCTCAGCGAGCTTCCACACCTTTAGATCTGATCCACAGTGACCTCATGGGTCCTTTTCCGCATCCATTGATCAGGAAAGCGAGGTTTGTTCTCATTTTTGTTGAATATTTCTCACGTTTTACATGGATCTACTTTCTCAGGAAAAAATCTGAGGTCTTTCAACACCTTAAAGATTTCAAAGATTTGGTTGAGACACAGTCCAGAAAGAAGATCAAAGTTCTTCGAACTGATAACAGAGGAGAGTATGTGAATCATGAGATCCACAATCTTTGTCACGAGGAAGGGATTCAACTGCAACACACAGTTCCCTATACTCCGTAGCAAAATGGAGTTGCTCAGCGGAAAAACAGATCTCTAAAGGAGATGGCATCTTGCATGTTGCATGCAAAGTCATTACCACAAAGACTATGGGATGAATCACTTAATTGTGCAACATACATCCAAAACATATCTCCCCATAGATATGTCAAGGATAAGACCCCCTACGAGGCTTGGAACAGCCTCAAACTGGAAGTGACCCACTTTCGCATTTTCGGTTCATGTGCATGGGCTCAGATTCCCTCTGAAAAAAGGAAGGCACTTGATCCATAGAGAACTGAGTGCATTTTTGTTGGATACCCCGATGGTGTGAAGGGATATCGGCTTATTGATATTTCCTCGGACTAGCTCATCATTGAGCGTAGTGTCCAATTCGAGGAAAGTGTCTCGCATGTACATTAGCAGCCGTATGCAGATACCTTCACTCTTCCATCTGTTCGAGATGATGAGCATGCACATGCCGACTCTTCTTCAGACGAGAGCTCTGATTCATAGGACTCAGATGATTCAGATTCAGAGTCAGTATAGTCAGATGCAAATTTATAGCATCCAGATGCAGTTGCAGAGTGAGAGCAGAGGCCCAAGTGGGCACATACTACTCTTCAGGATGCAGGGGATCTCATTGGTGATCCAACCGATACTAGGAGGACTCGATCAGATTTCGTTCCACTGAACCATTGCCCTCCATGGATCTTTTCTTGGTTTAGTCTTCTGATCCACAGTCTTATGGCGAGGTTGTTGGAAATCCCTTTTGGGAATCCACCATGCAGGAGGAGTACAACTCCCTCCTCGAGAACCGGACTTGGGATCTGGTTCCCCTTCCTTTTGAGAGGAAACTTGTGAGATGCAGATGGGTCTATAGGACCAAGAGCGTAGTGGATGGACAGATCAACAAATACAAAGCCAGGCTTGTTGCCAAAGGCTTTCAGGAGGTTCATGGTATTGACTATGATGAGACCTTCATTCCAGTAGCGAAGATGGATTCCATTCGATTGGCCCTTTCCATTGCAGCAACCAAGGGATGGGAAGTCCATCAGATGGACGCGCAGAATGAATTTCTTCATGGTGATCTCTTTGAGGAGATCTACATGGAGCAGCCCCACGGATTTATGCAGGACTCATCTTTGGTCTATCGACTAAAGAAGTCACTTTATGGACTCAAGCAGGCTCCAAGGGCATGATATGCCAAGATGGACTCCTACCTATTTTCAGAGAACTTTGTACATTGTAAATCAAACTCGAATGTCTACATGCTCAGGACGACTGATTCACTTCTACTTTTAGTTCTGTATGTCAATGATTTGCTTATCATCGGGTGCTTGACTTCAATGATTGCTGCAGTCAAGAGGATTCTACATGATAGGTTTTTTATGACGGACATGGGTTCGCTACACTTCTTCCTTGGACTCGAGATCAGTTAAGATGCATCAGGCATCAAACAGTCTCAGGCCAAGTATGAATGAGATCTCCTTGAGAGATTTCACATGACAAACTACAAGTCTTCTCCGACTCCTTTCCTATCAAGAGTCAAACTTGAGGATGGTAGAGAGACTCCACTGGTTGAAAACACACTGTACAGACAACTAGTGGGGAGCTTGTTGTATCTCACACACTCCAGACCAAGCCTCTCCTATGTAGTTGGCACAGTTTCCAGGTTCATGTAGGATTCGCATGAGCTACATTGGAAGGCTTCAAAGCATATCCTTCGATACGTATAGGGCACCATCACCTTTGGGATTCATTATGCAATAGACTCTACATTAGATCTCATTGGGTTTACTGATTTTGACTGGGCTGGTAATACCATTGATCGTAAGTCCACATTTGGTTACTCACTCAGTATTGGTTCTGGGCCTATCTGTTGGTCGAGCAAGAAGCAAGTTGCCATTGCTCTATCTTCAGCCAAGGCCGAGTAAAGAGGGGTATTTAACATAACCATTCAGGCTATGTGGCTACAACATTTTATGACTGAGTTGGGCATTCAGTTTCATCGATCGATCGTCATCTGGTGTGACAACCAGAGCACTCTGAAGTTTTATAGAAATCCATTTCAGAGGCAGTGGACGAAGCACATCGAGATCCACATGCACTACATCCGAGACTTAGTACACAAGGGGATCATCGACTTACAGTTTTTTCCTTCAACGGAACATACGACAGACATTTTCACCAAGACCTTCACTGAGCAGAAATTCCATTCTCTACGAGGTCATCTTGGAGTGAAGGACACAGTTTCCTAGCAATTGTAGTTCTTCTTTTTACATACATTGTACCTTGAGGGGGGGTTTTTCCCATGAGGTTTTCCCTCTTTCCTCACTTTATTTTCAGTGTATCTTTTGTACTTGGGTACCTAACATGGCCTCATTGCCGGGAACCAATCTTTATTTTCACCATAGTGATGTTCAGGGGGGGTGTTGGAGTTACTTCACACACACCTAAGATTTCTTTTTCCTAAGGTTATTCCTTGTTTATTAGTCATAGTTAGTCATTATCTAGTGTCCTATATTTTAGGGGAGAATATTCCACCTGGAGAATATTCTCTTTCAGTTGACACTTCAGTTTGACTAGTTGAGTTGAGTTTAGATGTTTCATTGGGATCATCATCATGCAACATTGGGATCATCACCATGCTAATTCGACCTTGCCTTGGTATCATCACTAGAGTGGCACATTATCCTTGATTCCCTGAGTTAACTCCTCACTACTCTCTGTTCAATCAGTTAACTGAAGACTAGTTGACTAGTTAACTCAATTAGGTGGCAGTTCACTCCCGTAACTGCCTGAGAGACTAGAATAGGTGGCAGTTCACTCCCGTAACTGCCTGAGAGACTAGAATAGGTGGAAGTTCACTCCCGTAACTATCTGAGAGACTAGAATAGGTGGAAGTTCACTCCCGTAACTGCCTGAGAGACTATAATAGGTGGCAGTTCACTCCCGTATAGGTGGCAGTTCACTCTCGTAACTGTCGGTGATCACTCTAGACCACCAATATGGAACATTGGATCACCTCAAGTCGAACTCATTGAGTTATACATAGTATATCATGTGTAAATTTTTCATTATTCACAACAGTTAATGAGAATTCTTCCATTCTTTTTTTCCTTCTTCTTCTTTCTCCAATTCTCTCTGCAAATGTGTGTATCATTGTTTAGCTAGATATATTCTGTGCAGTTTCAACACATTTAAAATTGGAAGGTAACTCCAATGAATAAGGGACATTCAACCCCTTTCATCCCCTTGGGTTTGTACATCTAGCTTGTGCATGAAAGGCATCCCAACTTCTATAAAGGAAATATGGAACAATTCACCACTCCATCCATTGATTGGGTAGAAAACATATGGTATTGGGACTTTCTGCGATAACCCTCCATTCCCACCTAGGTAGTGCACTTATTGTCATATGCAAGTAGAGGTGTTACATCCCTCACCACTAAACTTGTTGTCATCTTGACAATGTCCAACCAACACTTTTCTAAATGCCCTGAGATTCTGCTTCTCAAATTCTAAGATCTTGTCTTCATACTTCTAGAATGCCTCTTTCCTTTCCCAATTGTTCTCCCATTTAGGTCTATCTCTCCAGCTGATAAAGTACTCATGCCTTCCATTCTTATCAAACTGGGTGATCTTATGTGAAAGTATCTTTTCCACTTTCGACTCTGGCTTGTATTTGATCAATGCAAGGATTTTTGATGGTGCAACTTTGTTAGGATAACCTTCATCAATCCTACAAGGATTCAATTGGCTGATGTGAAAAACTATATGGTGAGCTCTCATGTGGTTTGACAACTCCAATATGTAAGTGACATTTCTAATCTTCTCAATTACCTTGAATGGTCCTTCAAAACACCATAGAAAAGCACTACAAATTCCACTTGCTGGCTTGATTTTATCTCCACCCAAACTAAGTGAGACCAAATCACGAACTTAGAAATCTGCCTCCCTCCTATCATGATCTACAAAATGATTCATCCTTTCCACTGCATTCGTCAACTGAACATGAGCCATCTCCAATTTGTCTTTTTATCGCTTCATGAAACCCAAAGCTAATGGGTTGTGCCCATAGTAGCCTTGCCTAAATGTGTGGGGTGTCGACAATTGTTATCTATTTTCTAACTAAAATGGACTGTAGCCTTTTGCAAAACTCATTTGCATGTTGTAACTGAACTGGGTTGCATCTATTCAATTTTTTGCATGAATAAAATGCCTTAAGCAATCCTCCAAAAGGTCATTGATACATTTTGTCTGCCAATTGGTCCGTAGATGATAAGTTGAACTCAATAACAACTCAGTTCCAATAATCTTAAACAACTTTTTCCAAAATATCTCGTGCATCTTCTGTCTATATATGACATAATGCTTAAAGGGAGACCCAATACTTCACAATATTCTAAAAGAACAACTTTGCAACTTATTCTACTACAAAAAGAACCTTCTTTGGCACGAATATTACATAATTGGAAAATCGGTCAACAACTACCATAATCCCATTATACCCTTGTGAAACTAGAAGCTAAGTGATGAAGTCCATTGAGACACTTGTCCAATGTCTCTCTCACACTATCAAAGGTTGGAGTGGACTATCCTGCATTATGGTGTCTTCCATGTCTTGTGCCACACAAAAAAAGTTTGGATGTATTCTTCCACTTCTCACCTCATACATTCCCAATAGTAACCTCATTCCAACAATGTTGTTGTCCTTAATTTTCTTGGGTCGCCTGCCCAAAGAGAATCACGACACTCCCTCAAGATTTCCTTCCAAAGGTTAGATGATTTAGGCACATTGATGCAATCACTAAAGTAAAAAAACCCATTGTCCATCCAAAATTTCATTCTTTTCCACTCCTTTACTATTTCATCATCTTCAAAACCATGGGATCCTTATTCAAACCCTCTTTGATCTTCTCTTGCAAGCCAATGAAAACTTGATCCTCATTTCCCATGGGCATCGACAACTCATCCTCCTCTAAGGCTGCAAGTTGTGCCTTCCTACTCAAGGCATATGTTACTAAGTTAAAATTTCCTAGTAAGTACTCAATGGTCATGTCAAAATCTGCTAATAAGTCTTTCCATTATGCCTGCTTAGGTCACAACTTCAATTGGGTGGAAAAGTAACTTGTTGCCACATTGTCCATCTTCACAATGAAAAAATTTCCTAACAAGTAGTGCCTCCATGCTCGTAGGAAATGCACAATTATAGTCATCTCTTTCTCATGGATGGGGTACCTTTAGTCATGATCCTATAACTTTCTTCTCTCATAAGCCTCTAGATGGCCTTCTTGTGACATAAGTCCTCCAATGGAAAAAAATGAAGCGTTTGTTTGCACTTCAAGTGATTGTTCAAATTCTAGCATCTTGTACATAGGTGTTGACACAAGTTTTATGTTTATTTCACACAATGTCACTTGAAATTAGCACATCCAATTACATTCTTTGTTCTTTTTCAACAAGACACTAAGTAGTTCCAAAATATTAGAATAACCTTCCACAAATTTGTGGTAGTAGTTAGCTAAACCGAGGAAACTCCTTAGCTCATGAATTTTTCTCGAATCTCAATTCCTCCCAAGCCTCCCTTATCTTCATAGGATCCTTTTGGATGCATCCTTGTCCAATCCAACATCCCAAGAATGGGACTTTGGTCTACCCAAAGCCACAGTTGGACATCTTTAAGAATAATTTATCCTACCTCAATGCCTCAAATATTTTTTCCAAATGACTCTTATGGTCTTCCATGTTCTCACTGAACAACACAATGTCATATAGGCAGAAAACCAATGAATTTTCCAAGAATGGTCTGAACACATCATTCATTAATGCACACAAGTTGGCTGGAGTGTTTCAAAATTGAAAAATAATAACATGAAATTAAAAAATTCCATACCTCGTCACACAAGTTATCTTCAACTCATCCCCTTATACAATCCTTACTTGGTAGTATCCCTACCTTAAGTCCAAATTTGAAAAACCCTTGGCCTTAGTAAACCTATCAAAGAAATTTGTTGTCAAAGGTAAGGGGTAACAATTTTTTATGGTCTTATTATTCAATGCATGATAGTACAAGAACATCCTTAATTATTGTGTGTCCTTTGGAAGAGGACTAGTGCACCATAGGAAGACTTGGAAGGCCCGATGAAGACAATGTTTATGAGCTTAGTTAATTGTTGCCTCAAATATTCTAACTTAGGTCTAGAAATTTGATGGGGAGCTCTAGTTAGAGGCTACAACCTCGATTCAATATCAATATGATGGTCAATGGTGCACTTGGGAATGATCACTTTAGGAAAATAATTAGACATCTGATCTACAAACTTGTTCAACACATTGAAAATTGTTGGCGGAACAAGCATGGGCACTCTACACTCAACCACTTCTCCAATAAATGCTACAAAAAGTTGAGACTTTGGGTTCTTTCCTACCCTCTTCACGCTGAATGTAGATATAATCCACACATTTTTTTCCAGCTTTCTTGCTATTGTATTCAAAATACAAGTCTTTCATCCACCAAGTATCATTGACTTGTTCATAGATGGCATGATAATTAACTGTGTTTTCCTTAGGAATTCCTACCCAAGAATGACTTAAACTCATCCATCTACAATACTATGAAGTTTGCATGACCCTTATGTTTGTCTATATATATGTGAACTGTGGATTCCACCCTAGTTGTTACCTTAGCCTTATAATCAACCACCTTGATTGAAGCACCACAGATCCAACTCAAAGTCTGAGTTCATTTTCCAACTCCTTGTTTAAAAAGTTGTTTGAGGCATTATAATCTACCAATGCGTATATTCACCTTCCATTGATGATCATATCTACATAAAAAAATTCATTGATATTTAATCCTTGGTTGCTAGTTGAGGTACCTATTCACTGCAAAGGTTCCTCCAAGAAGGGATTCTCCCTTCCATTTTCTACACAATCCTATTGTGCATGAATTCTTGCCAATGGGTACCATACAATTCCATATTCAAAAGGTTCGTGGGGGATTTAATCACATATAAATGGGAATACCATTGTAAGACCTTGTTTAGGCACATGTACCCCAAGTTTGTTGATTCACCAATATAAGGTCTAGACATAGACCTAGATGACATAAATATGGGGGGATATTGTAATCCAAGATACCTAGTTATAAACTTTGAGGGGGGTAGGTGTTTATCCTAAGTCAAGTTTAAATAGGGGAATGCAAGGTTAACCTTGAATTGGTCAAGGGTAGGTCAACAATGGTTTTACCATAGGTAGTTTACAAGCCCATGGTATTGGGTGGCCTATTATTGTCACCCATGGTATTGATGTGATGAAGGCTATTTAAAGGCCTGGCATATTCCATTGTAATAGGATATATATTTGGTGCTATTTTTCTTTGTAAAGGGTTTCCAAGGTAAGTGTTGGTTCTTATGTCTGCTTGTTATTTAGCTCATTTTCTCCCATGATTTAAATAATTATCACAAGAATTTCTCAAGTTTGAGTTTTCATTGTAAAATACATCTTATTAGTGTTAAAATAATGTATCATATGCTTGATTTGAATTTGTAGCAAGGAAGTTATGATCGTTTCAATTTCGGCAAAGTATGGACAAAGACTTAAAATTATTGCAACAAAAGTTCAATAAGCAAGAGAAGGAATTAAAACCCTAGCTAACATGGATCATCATAGAAGGGGATTTTATTAGAAGAGACAAGTACCAAAAGGATACGAAGATGATATTTGTAGAATGAATCTTCCGACATTTCGCAATAACTATAGCATCAATGCTTGTAGCTATTATTGATACAAAAGGAGCAAGAATGAATATGTGAGGATGAGAAATAAGACATAGTTCCAAATATTGAATCTCCACATATCTATGATCAATATCACTATGAAGAGTATTTACAAGAGGTTCAATATATCTCTCATCTTCTATTTCCTAAATCTCTTCCTCTCCTTAACGAATATCCTATGTGCATAATAATGAATCTCCCAATAGAGGGGACTTATAAGATGATACACTCATTGAACCTAAAAAAGAAAAAATTGTCCAAAATAATCCTCTTATATTCGAACACGTCAAATACACATGAGAAGCTATACATTCCTATTTAGTATAAGAGAACCATGAGGATCCATACAAATATAATGGAATCAATAGGTCCCAAGGTCCCATGGATTAGTTATCAATAATCACCAATGTTGATCTCTACCATGGATTTGGGTTCATGGGCCTTGAGAAACATAGAACTATAACAATATTGGTTTAATGTGTTTAATAAATGATATTTAAGTTGAGTATCATTATGCATTCTACCTAGTTCTTCCCTCTTCAATATCAAAGCTCTCCAGGGAAGATGCACATGTTGTGTCCCTAACACAACCAATGACTGGAATACACTTGGACATAATGCATCTACTTCTTGTGTTTGTTTGTCATTGAGTTCCTTAGGATATTCATGGATAAAGGTTTAATATATGTAATTTTTTATTATTATCATGACCATATTTATTATGTAAGTGATTAATAAATGATTATTAATATGACTAGATGTAGCTTTGGGACAAAGCTCCATTAGGGCAGCGGGGGGTGGGGGGGGGGTGGGGTATGTGGAGTACCTATACATAACATATTATGTATACAAGACATTTTGTTTGCAGGTTCATTAATTCCCCATCACTAAATTAATGGAGAGTTATTAGTTACACATATTAATGGGTCATCACTAAGTTAGTGGAGAGGTGTTAGTTACATGCATTAATAACTCATCACTATATTAGTGACAATCATGTCAGGAAATGAGATACACTTCCACACTAAACATAGCAGAGGAGAAGAAGGATTTAATCAAGAACGTAAATGACAAAGCAATCACACTGTACACAGAGATTTTACCCTGGAAACCCAAAATAGGAAAACCAACATTCGTTGAGTGTTCTTCTCTCTTTTTGTCTTATTCAATATGAATAAAAGGTTACATGTCTAACCTTGGTCAACACCTAAGACAAAATCGACATCATACCCTATTTCCCATGCAAGAACAACCTTGTAGCCAATCCGTCTTACATCGACATGACCAAAAACCTATGATTTATTCATTTGCATATTATCCTTTACGACCTTACAACACGCCTCTTTATAGGATTTACAATAGGAAAAACACTAAAGAATTGGAGCCCAAAAATAGTTATAGATCCATGCAGATAATTTACTACAAATCCCACAAATCTCATGATTATGTTACAATTGACTCCAAGTCGTATTACTAGTCGACTACTAGTTGGCCTTCATTCGGTCTTTAGTTAGTCGCCACACGTCCGCTTGTTGACTTCTTATTGGTTGTCCTCTTCAACTTGCTGTCGATGACTTTACCATATCGAACTGCCTTGACCTTCGACTTCAAATTTAACCGATCGACTCACCTTGACCTCCGATTTGCTGTCGATCCACCTCGACTTCTAGCGTTAGTCGATTCACCTCAACTAGACTTTCACTACAAAGAATATAAAAACCCAACATTCTCCCATTGTTTTCTTCTTTACCGAAACATGAGATTCCTAAACTTTTATTCATAAACCCAGGGAAAAAATTCCCATTGCCTCTCTGCACCAAGAGAACTTCACAACACTCACAGATTTGGTCAATGAGTCTGCTATGTTTTCCAACGTGTCTACTTTCTCTAGTAGCACCTTGTTACTTTCCACCATATCTCTTATGAAATGGTATTGTAAATCAATTTGATTATTCTTCGAATGATAAGCAAGGTTCTTTTCCAGAAATATTTCACTTTGACTATCACAAGTTACCTTCATAGCTCTCTTCTCAAACCCGATTCCTGAACACAACCTTTGCAACCATACAACTTCTTTGCTTCCATGAGTGGTCGCCATGTATTCAACTTCTATTTTGGACATGGGTACGACTACATGTTGCTTAATCATACAACTTATTTATCCATCAAACATATTGAATACATATCCGCTGGTCAACCTCTGTTGATCCAGATCTCTAACCCAGTCGACGTTGACAAACCATGTACATTTAATTTACCACTCTCACCTCTAGGTATTTCTTGGTAGCATATGGCATAGTCCTTTGTTCCACACAAATACTTGAATATTCTCTTGACAAAAGTCCAATGCTCCTTTCCAAGTGTCGAAATGTACCTACTCAACATTCTCAGTGTATGGGAATGTCTGGTTGAGTGCAGACCATCACAGACATTAGACTACCAACAACACTTGCATAGGGAACATATGCCATGTCCTCTATTTCTTCCTGTGTCTTTGGACACTGTTCAACAATTATCCTTTCTCCCACAAGAATTGACACCTTCACTGGTTTGCAATCCTGCATGTTGAATCGTTTCATAACTGTTGCAATATACTTCGTCTGATTCAACCATAGCTTTCTAGTGGCTCAATCTCTCTTAATCTCCATTCCCAGAATGAAGTTAGCTGCACCAATATCCTTCATGTCAAACTTGGAGGATAGATTCTTCTTCACCTCCTTTATTTTGTCCATGTTGTTTCCAATCATCAACATGTCATCGACATACAAAGCTACATGTATGAAATTCCCACCTTCTTCCTTGGAATATATGCAGTGATCAACATTGCTTCTCACAAATCCCAAAATAAGTATGCATTGGTTAAACTTATGGTAACAGATCCTTGGTGATTGCTTTATGCCATAAAGGGATCTTTTTAGTTTTCACACCAACTCTTGCTTTCGCTTTATTACAAATCCTTTAGGCTGTTTCATGTAGATTTGTTCTTCCAGGTCCCCATGTAGGAATGCTGTCTTCAAATCCATCTGTTCTATTTCTAGATCGAATGATGCAGCCAGATACATTAGTAATCTAATGGAATTTAGTTTTTTAATAGGGGAAAAAATCTCACCAAAGTCGACTCCCTCGACTTGGGAATAAACTTTCACTCCCAATCGAGATTTGAACTTCTTGACTTGTCTTGTGACATTCATCTTCTTCTTGAATACTCATTTGCTACCAACGATCTTTCTTCCAATAGGTAACTTGAATAAATCTCATGTCTCATTCTTATGCAAGGATTCCATTTCTTCGACCATGGTGTCCTTCCAGAGTTTACCCTCTACCGAGTCGAGTGCCTCACTGATTGACTTAATCTTCTTGTCAGTTCTAAACATGTTAATCTTCTTATCTGTCTAGTTTTCTACAAGAGATTTAAACTCTTTAAATTTATTGAAAACCTCTCATTTCTTCCTTAGGAAATATATCCATGTCTTCCTAGAAAAATAATCTATGAAGGAGACATAATACAGGGATCCACCAAGTGAAGGCACTATAATTGGGCCAAACACATCACTATGAACCAATTATAAAATCCCATTTTCCCTTGTCGCTCCAGATGGGAACCTCACCCGAATTTGTTTTCCATATATGCAATGTTCACAAAATTCGACCTCTAAACCACATTCAAGAAACCCTTCAACCATACCTTTGATGTGCATAGCTCGAAGTCCTTTTTCTCTAATGTGTCCCATCCTCTCTTGCCATATCCTGGTTGGGACGATTTTGTCATGTCTTATCGAATCATTTTGTACTGAGTCAACCTGAGTAGGGTCGAGTTGATTCGAAGTTGAGTCGACTTCAGGAGCAACGATGTTGTTGCATCCAATCGAGTCGACATTCCCTAATAACTTGTATAGGGTTCCAATCTGAACTCCTTTCATTAATACCATCACACCTCTGACCATCATGGATGAATCTTTCTGAAACAGAGTGTGTACCCCAACATCACTCATCTTACTAACATATATAATATTTTTTGCAAAACCTCAAATGTGTAGCACAATTGGAAGGGTTCTTTTCCTCCCATCTTGCAGTATGAGTTGAAATATTCTTCATCTGACAATTTTGGTTGTTGAGTCACCCCCCAAGAAAAAATCACCTCCGTCATATCGTGCATACTCACAAAACCATTCTCTATGTGGTGTCATATGATAGGATGCTCTTGATTCGATCAACGAAACACCTTGATCCAACTATGTACTCGTCGATGCTAGGTACACATCACCTCACTTATACGGGGTTGTCTTTCTCAAAGTTGAATTCTTCTCATCGGATCCCATATTGACTTCCATCACCCTCAACTTACATTCCTTTTTGTAATGCCCATATTTACCAATTCAAACATCTTCTTGTTGATTGAACCATGGATTTTGATATACCCTTTAACTTAGACTTTCTACCGGGGAATTTTCCTTTATCTCTTTCAGTCGTTCAACCTCTCACCACTAAATCATCTTTGGTCGATCCTTCCATGTTCTTTCTTCTCATTTCTTTTGACAATAGAGAAGAAACCACATCTTCTAGCACTAGTGTGGTGGTATTACTCCCTATAGCCACAACCAAGCTGTCCCAGGAGTCTGGAAAAGAACATAATAGGATTATACACTTCTCCTCCTCAATGATTTTAATATCCATAGACGATAACTATCTTAAAATGGTATTAAACACATTTAAATGACCGGTCACCGGATTTCCATCACTCAATCTCAAAAGATACAATTTCTTTCTGAGAAACAACTCATTTTCCAGAGATATCGACTGGTATAAGCTTCCCAACTTGTCCCACAGTTTCTTGCCCAGGTCTTCACCTGAGACATTCATTAGTACCGAATCTACAAGGCAAAGCTGGATCATACTTCTTTCTCTTCTTTCGAGTTTCTCCCATTCTTCCATCGACATGCCTATCGGCTGGGTACCTAGACAAACCGTTGTCCATTGTTCTCGATCTACAAGAAGATATTCCATTTTAAGCTTGCAAATATTAAAATTTTGGCCATTTAATTTTTCTATCTCTATTCTTGAACTGCTTTCCATTCTTTACCATGATCTTTGACAAAATTTATGCCTTACAACTCTTACTGTACCTAGGGTTTAGTTCTTAGATTCAATATTGGTAAATTAAGATCTGATACAATCGTTAAAGAACAACACAACTCTGATATCACTTGTTAGGAAATGAGAGACACTTCCACACTAAACCTAGCACAAGAGAAGAAGAATTTAATCAAGAACATAAATGACAAAGCAATCACATAGTACACAAATATTTTTCCCTAGAAACCCAAACCGGGAAAACCAACATTCCTTGAGCATTCTGCTATCTTGTTGTCTTATTAAATCTGAATAAAAGGTTACATGTCTAACCTTGGTCCACACCTAAGACACAATCAACATCATACCCTTGTTGACACTTCAATCCGTTAGGACCGAAATGACAACCTCATGGGGATACAAATCCCCCTGTGTTTTTATAGAGGTGATACTCCTCTTTGTTTCAATATTTTCTTGGAATTCTAGATTTTAAAAATAATATAGGACTTTGAAAAATTCCCTTGTGATATTAAAATAATAAATATTGCAGCGAAATAAAAAGATTTGTTTTTAAAGAAAGTTCCTAAGAGATGACCAGTCACACATCACATATTTGAAAAATATAAGAATTTTTTTGTCACATCCATCATAGCTAAACTAAATATTTCTGATCACATAAAATAAAAGAAAATGGTGTGCATGCATAAGAGAAATTTAATAGAGTAAACACATGTGGAGCTCAAATAAAGAAAATGATAGATCAATCTCAAACATTTTATACTCAAAACTTAGAGTTATAAAATACAGTCAAAACTGATCCCAAAATAGTTCTCTTGGGATTTCTGAAAAATATAGAGTTTGTTACAAAGCTTTGAAATTTAAATGTGTTTGTCCCTTGGACTAGGATTGGGGCTACCATGGACCATAAATCAAATATAAACAAGAAGTAAGTTGTGGAAAGAATATGGTGGGCGATGATAGAGTAGCAAGACCTGGAAAGAAGACATGAAGGAGTTATCAGATTTCGGTTAAACCTTTCTAGTCAAAGAAGTGGAGTAACTGGATGAAAAAATGACAAAGAAAGAAAGATGTGATCAACATAAACTTACTATGATGGTCTCTCCTTCATTCACTTTCTTGCTTCTATCCTTTTATTGTCCTCATTGACGGTTATAGGAACCGTCTCAACTGCTGCTTCTTGGCCTTCTTTGGTTAATTTATCAATTTCCTTTCTAAACCAATCTTCATTGTATTTTTTCATTGGTGCAACCTTTATTTCATTTCTGATTTTAATATTGAATAATCCGCCTTCCAAGTTTCTTAAGTAATGAGAAATGACATGTATTTCCTCCTCTGCAATGAACAATTTGTCAGATACATGATACGGGAGAAAAGAAGGATTTTATTTCGAAAACAATATCCTTATGACACTGTGATTCTCCATTTGTTCTATTGTTCCCTTTTTCTCTAAAAATATGTTAGCTTGGTCAGATATCCTAGAAGTATTTTCTCTCAACAACAACCTTTTGAAGAATGAGACAAAATCATTATAAACTTCATAAAAATTCAGAGGGGTGTTATGTCTCCATAGTGCTTGATACCAAAAGATAACTGGATCTATTTCATGATTCACCCTCTTACTTATGGTCAAGTTTGGAAATTGACAACAATCCATAATAGAAAATATCAGATAAGAAGCCATAAATTATTTTTTGTCCTTTTTATAGTGTGATAACTGGAATGAGATTTCGATAGAAATAAGTTTTCTCCTGTCAATGACATGAGAATTTAGTATGTAAGTCCGAAAGTGTGCCACCGCTTTCACAAGAGATAGGGCTTGCTTCTCCAATTCCGAATATCTCAATTCATAATCATGAAGGGTCTTTATCATGAAGTTAATTGGCAATTCTTCACCCTTGGTATTCCTCTGAGTAAGAATAGATACACCAACCATTTCTATAGAGAAATAATAAATGATGAAGTTTCTTTAAAAATATGTGCTAATGAGGACTAGAGTTGTAGTGATTGCCTTTTTGATATTATTAAAATCTTCTTGTGTATCCGTGGTCCATTCAAACCTTTGGTCCTTTTTCAACAATAAATTGATTGGCTTCACAATACTTGCATAGTCAGGGACAAATCTTTGTACAAAGTTGATCTTGCCAAAGAATGAGTGAACTCCTTTCTTAAATGATGGGGGGTTTATTTCATTTATAGTTTTAACTCTTTCTGGATCTATATAGATTCCTACCTTGCACACAATATGACCCAATAGTTTTCCTCGAGTTACAAAAAATAAACATTTCTTTGGATTTAAAGAAACACCATATAACCTACATCTGTAAAAAACTTTCCTTAGGTGATGAATGTGATTTCTCCTTGTTTTTGAGTGTACTATTAAGTCATCTTGATAAATTTGTGATGACCACTTGCGACGAAAGTACTCTTTCGTCGCAACATGCAAGAGAAAAAGTTCATCTTTTCTAAATATACCCCGTAGTCGTCGCAATCTCGATGCCTACAGTTTGACTAAATTATTATGGTCAATGTTCATCTCACGAGCGACGCCTGTAGATTGTCCGTCGCTCTTGCAATGAACGTTGACCATAATAATTTAGTCAAAATTTACCGTTGAAAATGACCTAAAATAAATAGGTGGAAAAAATTGCGATGATAGTGACCTAAAATTGGGCTATAAATATTTGACGATTTAAAGATGTTGCGACAATCTTGCTATAACAACGACGGTTCCAAAAGGGTATTTTTGTGCGGAAAAATGTCGCAAAATGTTGTTAGAGGTGGCGAAAAAAATAAAGCGGGTGAAAAGGGTGATGGTAGATGTTATTTCCCTTGTAAAAAATGTTGCCTCAGACATCCCGTAAGAATTTTAATAGCAACAACTACAAAACATTGTAGGAAATATGGTCACATTGATGGTGGATCGAATGAATATCGTCCCATGGTAATTACCTATATATTCATTATCTTTTTTTATTTTTTCAATTTTATATAAAATTATATATATATGTATATATATTGTTTGAATGTTTGTTATAGTATACACTAATTTTAAATGATTGTTTGTAATTATAAAGTTAGAGTTTCCCTCTAACTTTCCGTAGAATATTGCACCAAGTATTAGTAGAAATGATGTTGTACAAGCTGAGGAAGATCATCATGACCAAGCAACTGAGGATCTCATGGAAGAAGATGATGGGACAAATCAAGTTAATGATCCCATGGAAGAAGATGATGGGACAAATCAAATGATCCAATATTTGTTTTCGCAGCTGGATGAGGATGGGGAAAATGCTGGTATTTATGATGAACCTCTATTAGAAAAGGAAAATAAACGACTTTATGAAGGATCAAGAGAAAATATTCTCTCCACTACATTGTTGCTGGTGAACTTAAAGGTTATGAATAATTTATCGAACACTTGTATGACACAAATACTAAGGTATGTAATATGTTTCATCTCAAACTGTACATAAATGTTGATTTTTTTATATTTGTTTTTAGTGTTAATTAATGTGTAAAATACGAATGCATTTTTTACGATTAATGTTCTCACATTAACTAGTTGTTTGTTATGTTGTAGATTGTTAGGTGAATTTTTGTTACCATCGTCAAATATTTTACCTCACACATATCGAGGTTTTCATGCCATTATGAAAGACATTGGAATGGATTATCAAACTATAGATGCATGTCCTAATGACCATATTCTATATTATGGACACCATGCTTCGAAAACCGAATGTCCGCAATGTCTTATCAGTAGATATCGAACTGATCAAGTAACAAAAAGGGTGCCTCAAAAGGTTCTTCGACATATTCCCATAATTCCACGTTTGCAGCGATTGTTCAGGTGTGAAAGCATAGCATAATTTATGGATTACCATGCACGTAACATAAGTGAATATCGTGTTCTTCGAATGCCTGCCGATGGTTTTGCATTTAGAGAAATTGAGGAAAAATGGGCAGATTTCAAAGATGAACCTCGTAATGTTAAGCTTTCATTGGCAGCTAACGGTGTTAATCCATTAAGAGAGATTAGGTCTATTTACTCAGTGTGGCCTATTTTTGTTATCAACAATAACGTTCCTCCTTGGATGTCAATAAAGAGGGAGCACATAATGTTGACAATGTTTGTTCTAGGTATTTGTTTACATTAATTATTTGAATTTAACATTTTCATTTGTTTCAATTTTTGCATAATATCTTTTGTTTATTTATTTAATTATATATATTACATGATATCATTCCTTTAGTAATTATGTGTAATTTCAAACAATTAGGTAAGTACCAGGTTAAATATATGAATGTATATATTGAGCCTCTTATCGACGAGCTACTAAAGTTATGGGCTGGCATCACAATGTATGACATATGTAAACCAATCAGGGAGAAGAAATTTAAATTCCGTGGAATACTTTTATTGACAATTCATGATGCCCTTGGACTAACACATTTTTGTGGTATGTATAATCATTCTAATATTGCTCTTTAATACTATACAATATTTTAATGTTATTATGGTGTATGTTTACTTTTTAAATAATCTCATCGTATAATTGACATTAATCCATTTGTTGCAGGTCTTCAAACAAAGGGTAAATTTGCATGTCCAGTTTGTGACCCTAAGATGAAGTATCGTCATTAAAAAAGTTTAGGAAAGATGGTGTTTGATGAGTATAGGCACCTTCTTCCTAAGAACCATAGGTATCGTACTGCTAAAAAACATCTTTTCAATGGGAAATAAGAGACTAGTTTAAAACCACGAAGAATGACACCTCACCTATGGAGGTTGCAATATAACATAAATCGTCAAGGTACTCAATTTCATAATGTATCATAGATCGTGTAATGTTTTGAATGTTTATTTTAATCATTGAATTTATTTTACCATATTTGATAATTATTTTTGTGATTTCTTTTATGCTTCATGAAGGCCGAAATCATCATGAAGGTATTAATAATGGGCTTCCATGAGGAATGAAATATTATCCCGCTCAATTCATGAGGTTTCCCTACTACGAGGAGCTAAAAATAGCTCATTTGTTTGATACAATGCATATCGGGAAGAATGTGATTGAAACATTATGGCGAATCATAGATGGTAGGAGGGACAAAGACAAAGTTGTCAAAATTTGTACTGACATTCAGGAAGCTAGTCATGCAATGCGAAGTGTGATCCGATATTCAAATAGATAAGATGGAGTACTAGACCAAAATAACCTTCCATGGTTTTTAACAAAGAAACAAAGCAATGATGTAAAAGAGGTCATTCAAAGAATTAAATTTCCCACGGGTTTTGCTTCAAACATAACAAATATCTTAACAAAGAAAGGCGAATTTGGTGGGGGTAAAAACACATGATTGGCATATCTTCATTAAGGTAATAATTTTGGTATACATATTTATATATATTGGCCTTATAGATATTTTTATTTATTTTTATTATTTTTGCTTGTCTACTTTGGTCGAAACAAATAACGATTCATTTTGTTGTTACAGTATGTTCTACCGCTATCTCTCCTAAACGACTTTGACAACAACGTCAAACAAGTTATATATGACATTGGAAAATACATGAGGTAAGACGTAGTTTTGATTTATATGCAAAATGTTCTTTCAAATTAT
This sequence comes from Picea engelmannii, assembly GCA_009831015.1. NCBI lineage: Eukaryota > Viridiplantae > Streptophyta > Pinopsida > Pinales > Pinaceae > Picea > Picea engelmannii. The sequence goes on along the minus strand of ML778661.1, from coordinate 1,918,421 downwards.
TGTTGTACTTAATGACACGTGTTTTACTTGTAATGTAATGTAATATATTATATTATGTTATGTTGAAACATGTTATTTTCTTGTGTCAYGATCTCATGTAGATGGTTGTCATTGAAAGAAATCCATGAAGATGATATAAAGTATTGGAAGAGAGAAATTCCTCGTCTAATGTGTGAAATGCAAAAGTATATACCTCCTACATTTTTCAATGCACAAGAACACTACCTCATACACCAAATCGAGGAGATTGAAATTTGTGGACCTATTCACACAAGGTCAATATGGATGGTGGAGAGGCACTTGAAATCATTGAAGACGTTGGTTAGACAAAGAACACGTCCTAAGGGTTCTATGGTGGAGGGATATATGGTATATCAATCCATGGTGTATATTAGTCAATATCTTCCTAAATTAACAACGCTAACTATGCATGCAGTGGATCGCATTTGGGATGTGAACTCCATCAAAAATTTTGAAGATAAGGAGCATTTGTTCAGGAAAGGTAGAATGAAAAAAATGAGAGGTAATATATTAATAATTGTGAAAATTTATATTAATAATACATATTAAGTTTTGTTTTTGTGTATATGATCATACTCATTAATATATTAATATGATTTATTTCATAAATTATAAATATTTATAATTACCTTC
>ML778661.1:1814585-1884285 GCA_009831015.1 Picea engelmannii | reverse complement strand
GCCTGGCTACGCTTGTACCTTTTAGCCATTTTGAACAAACTTCGGTGCAGATAGTGCGGCATACTTAGTTCGAAACCCATAAAAACCATTAATAAACGCAGGTGAAACAAGAAAATGAACCCGTACCTGCCTTCACAAGTAACAAATTGCTTGATAATCATCAGGAGATCATACCAGCGGGGTTTCAACATTTTTGCAGGTAAACCTCTGTCACATGAGTTCACTGTGCGAGATTGGAACAGTAATGTCCACGGGACATCATCTACCTTGCAACTTTTCGACCATTTTTGTCCCTTGACAGGCAGGCTGGTTTCCAAGTTGAGAAACTATTCAGTGATTTCAAGCTGGACATCTCCAACTTTGGCTCGGCAGCCATCGAACGATAACACAAATTGTCGAGCCACAGTGAAGTTATAACCATCGAATTTCCTTATGAAAGCGAGCCACCCATGATTTTCCAGGTCGCTATATGCACCATCAAACGTCAACAGTGCTTGGAACCCATTGGGATCTGCCCTTACGACAGGAGCCATGGATTCTGTACATGGTAGGGTTTGAACTGAATGAAACAATGCACAGAGTAAAAAACGATAGGGTTTGACAGCCTCAGCGCTCGAAGAGACTGGAATTAACTGCATGCGTGCGAAGGTGGTGGGATTACCACCACCATGCATTGTATTAATGACTGCGTACAGTGTGGTTCCATCCATCATCATAATCGTTTAAACCAAATGTTATGGCCAACCGAATAGGTGTATCATCATATCGATGTGCCACTCATCCGAAGTAGAACCAACACCATATGTGATAATCATGCGCCAAGTGTACATTTCAATCCAACACCATATCCAACATTAACCAATGATCCATCGTATCAATCAATCGTTTTACACCAAGGTTAATTCAATCATGCCAATACATAGTTTGAAACTATTGATCGCTCAATGTAATATCAACTCACAAAACAATATACCAAGCATTGATTTATGAAATTGAAATCCTAAAGATTTAATCAAAGCGCTTTTGTGGAACTTAAACCATTGTTATTTCTCAAATTGACCTTATGAATTTACCAATGCATTCATTGCACATTCAAATGTGTATATTTCAAAGTTGTTAGAACATTGCAACCAAAAATCTCATATAATCAATGAGTGAAGAGCCCATAGCCATAAAGATCAAAGCATATAAGACCAAAATCAATCATAACCTTTATAGGACCAAATGTAACCAGTTAATCTTCATGCTCAAAGGCTTAATAATCAAATAGATCCAAATGCGCAATCAAGGTAAGAGTATGCTAAAGGACACAAGTTTGAAAAATCTTTTGCAGTCATGTGGTAAACCAATGGTCAAGTGTCTTTCAGAAAAATCAATAAAAGACGACGACAGTCCAAATGATGAAAGAGGTATTTTCACACTTTCAGTTGTGAAAATCGAATCAAAACCAAATTTCAATTGTCGCAAAAATGAAACAAATGTCTAGAAGCACAATGCGACGATGATTTGTCGTTGCTGAGACAAGGGGTGTAGGCAGCTTTTTTTAAGAGCAATTAAAAAAATGAATTGGCTACCAACAACTATCCAACTCCTTGTTTAAAAAGTTGTTTGAGGCATTATAATCTACCAATGCGTATATTCACCTTCCATTTATGATCATATCTACATAAAAAAATTGATTGATATTTTATCCTTGGTTGCTAGTTAAGGTACCTATTCACTGCAAAGGTTCCTCCAAGAAGGGATTCTCCCTTCCATTTTCTACACAATCCTATTGTGCATGAATTCTTGCCAATGGGTACCTACAATTCCATATTGAAAAGGTCCATGGGGGATTTAATCACATATAAATGGGAATACCATTGTAAGACCTTGTTTAGGCACATGTACCCCAAGTTTGTTGATTCACTAATATAAGGGCTAGACATAGACTGAGATGACATAAATATGGGGGGCATATTGTAATCCAAGATACCTAGTTATAAACTTTGAGGGGGGTAGGTGTTTATCCTAAGTCAATTTTAAATAGGGGAATGTAAGGTTAACCTTGAATTGGTCAAGGGTAGGTCAACAATGGTTTTACCATAGGTCGTTTACAAGCCCATGGTATTGGGTGGCCTATGATTGTCACCCATGGTATTGATGTGATGGAGGCTATTTAAAGGCTTGGCATATTCCATTGTAATAGGATATATATTTGGTGCTATTTTTCTTGGTAAAGGGTTTCCAAGGTAAATGTTGGTTCTTATGTGTGCTTGTTATTTAGCTCATTTTCTCCCATGATTTAAATAATTATCACAAGAATTTATCAAGTTTGAGTTTTCATTGTAAAATATATCTTATTAGTGTTAAAATAATGTATCATATTCTTGATTTCAATTTGTAGCAAGGAAGTTATGATCGTTTCAATTTCGGCAAAGTATGGACAAAGACTTAAAATTATTGCAACAAAATTTCAATAAGCAAGAGAAGGAATTAAAACCCTAGCTAACATGTATCATCATAGAAGGGGATTTTATTAGAAGAGACGAGTACCAAAAGGATATGAAAATGATATTTGTAGAAGGAATCTTTCGACATTGCTCAATAACTATATCATCAATGCTTGTAGCTATTATTGATAAAAAAGGAGCAAGAATGAATATGTCAGGATGAGAAAGAAGACATAGTTCCAAATATTGAATCTCCACATATCTATGATCAATATCACTATGAAGAGTATTTACAAGAGGTTCAATATATCTATGATATTCTCTTTCCTAAATCTCTTCCTCTCCTTAATGAATATCCTATGTGCATAATAATGAATCTCCCAATAGAGGGGACTTATAAGAGGATACACTCATTTAACCTAAAAATGAAAAAAATTGTCCAAAATAATCCTCTTATATTCGAACATGTCAAATACACACGAGAAGCTATACATTCTTATTTAGTATAAGAGAACCATGAGGATCCATACAAATATAATGGAATCAATAGGTCCCAAGGTCCCATGGATCAGTTATCAATAATCACCAATGTTGATGTCTACCATGGATTTGGGTTCATGAGCCTTGAGAAACATAGAACTATAACAATATTGGTTTAATTTGTTTAATAGATGATATTTAATTTGAGTATCATTATCCATTCTACCTAGTTCTTCCCTCTTCAATATCAAAGCTCTCCAGGGAAGATGCACATGTTGTGTCCCTAACACAACCAATGATTGGAAGACACTTGGACATAATGCATGTACTTCTTATGTTTGTTTGTCATTGAGTTCCTTTTGATATTCATGTATAAAGGTTTAATATATGTAATTTTATTATTATTATTAGGACCATATTTATTATGTAAGTGATTAATAAATGATTATTAATATGACTAGATGTAGCTTTGGGACAAAGCTCCATTTGGGGGGGGGGGTATGTGGAGTACCTAATACATAACATATTATGTGTATACGAGACATTTTGTTTGCAGGTTCATTAATTCCCCATCACCAAATTAATGGAGAGTTATTAGTTACACATATTAATAGGTCACTAAGTTAGTCGAGAGGTTTTAGTTACATGCATTAACAACTCATCACTATATTAGTGACAATCATGTCAGGAAACGAGAGACACTTCCACACTAAATATAGCAGAGGAGAAGAAGAATTTAATCAAGAACGTAAATGAAAAAGCAATCACACAGTACACAGAGATTTTACCCTGGAAACCCAAACTAGGAAAACCAACATTCCTTGAGCATTCTTTTCTCTTTTTGCCTTATTCAATATGAATAAAATGTTACATGTCTAAACTTGGTCAACACCTAAGACACAATCGACATCATACCCTCTTTCCCATGCAAGAAAAACCCTGTAGCTAATCTGCCTTACATCGACATGACCAAAAACCTATGATTTATTCATTTGCATATTATCCTTTACGACCTTACAACATGCCTCTTTATAGGATTTACAATAGGAAAAATACTAAAGAATTGGCGCCTAAAAACAATTATAGATCTATGCAGATAATTTACTACAAATCCCACAAATCTTAGGATTATGTTACAATTGACTCGAAGTCATATTACCAGTCGAATACCAGTTGGCCTTCATTTGGTCTTTAGTCGGTCGCCACACATCCACTTGTTGACCTCTTATTGGTTGTCCTCTTCGACTTGCTATCGATGCCTTTACCATGTTGAACTACCTTGACCTTCGACTTCAAATTTAACCAGTCGACTCACCTTGACCTCCGATTTGCTATCGATCCACCTCGACTTCTACCGTCAGTCGATTCACCTCAACTAGAATTTCACTGCAAAGAACATAAAAACCCAACATTCTCCCATTGTTTTGTTCTTTACTGAAACACAATATTCCTGAACTTTTATTCATAAACCCAGGGAAAAAATTCCCATTACCTCTCTACACCAAGAGAACTTCACAACACTCATAGACATGGTCAACAAGTCTTCTATGTTTTCCAACATGTCTACTTTCTCCAGTAGCACCTTGTTACTTTCCACCATATCTCTTATGAAATGGTATTGTACATGAATTTAATTAGTCTTCGAATAATAAGAAAGGTTCTTTGCTAGAAATATTTCACTTTGACTATCACAAGTTACCTTCATAGCTCTCAGCTCAAACCTGATTCCTGAACACAACCTTTGCATCCATACCACTTCTTTGCTTCCATGAGTGGTCGCCATGTATTCAAATTCTATTTTGGACAAGGGTATAACTACATGTCGCTTACTCATCCAAATTATTTATCCATCGAACATATTGAAGACATATCCGCTGGTCGACCTCTATCGATCTAGATCTCCAACCCAGTTGGTGTTGACAAACCATGTACATTTTATTTACCACTCTCACCTCTAGGTATTTCTTAGTAGCATATGTCATAGTTCTTCGTGCCACACAAATACCTGAATATTCTCTTGACAATAGTCCAGTGCTCCTTTCCAAGTGTCGAAATGTACCTACTCAACATTCTCAGTGTATGGGAATGTCTGGTTGAGTGCATACCATCACATACATTAGAATACCAACAACACTTGCATAGGGAACACATGCCATGTCCTCTATTTCTTCCTGTGTCTTGACAAAAGTCTAGTGCTCCTTTCCACGTGTCGACATGTACCTACTCAATACTCCTAGTGTATGGGAATGTCTGGTTGAGTGCATACCATCGCATACATTAGAATACCAAAAACACTTGCATAGGGAACACATGCCATGTCCTCTAATTCTTCCTATGTATTTGGACATTGTTCAACAATTAGCCTTTCTCCCACAAGAATTGACACCTTCACTTGTTTGCAATCCTGTATGTTGAACCATTTTAGAACTGTTGCAATATACTTCATCTGATTCAACCAGATATTTCTAGTGGCTCATTCTCTCTTAATCTCCATTCCCAGAATGAAGTTAGCTGCACCAATATCCTTCATGTCAAACTTGGAGGATATATGCTTCTTCACCTCCTTTATTTTGTCCATGTTATTTCCAATCATCAACATGTCATTGACATACAAAGCTACATATATGCAATTCCCACCTTCTTCCTTGGAATATATGCAGTGATCAACATTGCTTCTCACAAATCCCAAAATAAGTATGCATGGGTCAAACTTATGGTAACAGATCCTTGGTGATTGCTTTATACCATAGAGGGATATTTTTAGTTTTCACACCAACTCTTGCCTTCCCTTTACTACAAATCCTTTAGGATGTTTCATGTAGATTTGTTCTTCCAGGTTCCCATGTAGGAACGCTGTCTTCAAATCCATATGTTATATTTCCAGATCGAATGGTGCAGCCAGATACATTAGTAATCTAATGGAATTTGGTTTTTTAATAGGGGAAAAAATCTCACCAAAGTCAACTCCCTCGACTTGGGAATAAACTTTCGCTACCAATCGAGATTTGAACTGCTTGACTTGTCATGTGACATTCATCTTCTTCTTGTATACCCATTTGATACCAATGAGCTTTCTTCCACTAGGTAACTTGAATAAATCCCACGTCTCATTCTTATGCAAGGATTCCATTTCTTCGACCATGGCATCCTTCCAGAGTTTACCATCTGTCGAGTCGAATGCCTCACCGACTGACTTGGGCTCATCATCAATGGCAGTTAGCATGAATGCAGAATGAAAGTTGGGTGGACTATACCTTTCGACCGGTTTTCTTATTATTTATGACCTCCTTACCATAGGAGTTTGTTGTTCCACCTCTTCCTCAGATTCAATCGACTCATCTAAATCATCTTCTTCATTCCTTAGTTCAAACCACATCGTCTCAGGATTATTCTCGGTCTAAACAACTTCTTCAGGCTCAGACTTACCTCTGACTTATCTGAAGACCACATCTCGACTGTACACTGTTCTTTTTGATGCATGATCCTAGAGCTTATATCCTTTAATTCCTTCTTTATATCCAATGAAAATACATTTGACTACCTTCTTGTCCATCTTGCTCCTCTTTTCCTTGGGAACATGCACAAATGCATCACAACCAAATACTTTGAGATGTGAAAATGAAGGCTTTTTACCCGACTATACCTCATGTGGAGTCATGTCGACTAGCGCTGCTGAATGAGACATATTCACCAACTATCTTGCAGTGTCAACTACCTTCGCCTAGAATTCTTGTGCAAGCCCAACACCATTGAGCATGCTCCTTGCATTATCCATCAACGTCTTGTTCATTCTCTATGAAACTCCATTTTGTTGTGGGGTATATGGTGTGGTATTTTGGCATGCCACACTGCTTACATAACTGATCAAATTATTTTCCACATAATTCACCACCATTGTCAGTTCTCAACACCTTAATCTTCTTATTTGTCTAGTTTTCTACAAGAGCTTTAAACTCTTTAAATTTATTGAAAACCTCTCATTTCTTCCTTAGGAAATGTATCCATGTTTTCCTAGAAATCATCTATGAAGGAGACATAATATAGGGATCCACCAAGTGAAGGCACTATAATTGGGCCAAACACATCACTATGAACCAGTTCTAGAATGCCATTTTCCCTTGTCACTCCAGATGGGAACCTCACCTAACTTTGTTTTCCATATATGAAATGTTCACAAAATTCAACCTCTAAACCACATTCAAGAAACCCTTCAACCATACCTTTGATGTGCATAGCTCAAAGTCCTTTTTCTCCAATGTGTCCCATCCTCTCTTTCCATATCCTGGTTGGGTCGATTTTATCATGTCTTGTCGAATCATTTTGTACCGAGTGAACCCAAGTAGGGTCGAGATGATTCGAAGTTCAGTCGACTTCAGGAGAAACGATGTTGTTGCATCCAGTCGAGTCGACATTCCCTAATAACTTGTATAGGGTTCTAATCTGAACTCCTTTCATTAATACCATCACACCTCTGACCATCTTGCACGAATCCTTCTGAAACAGAGTGTGTACCCAAACATCACTCATCTTACTAACATATATAAGATTTCTTTCCAAACCTGGAATGTGTAGCACAACTAGAAGGGTTCTTTTCCTCCCATCTTGCAATATGAGTTGAAATATTCTTCATCTGAAAATTTTGGTTGTTGAGTCACCCCCCAAGAAAAAATCACCTCCATCTTATCGTTCATACTCGCATAACCATTCTCTATGTGGTTTCATATGATATGATGCTCCTGAGTCGATCAACGAAACACCTTGATCCAACTATGTACTGGTCGATGCTAGGTACACATCACCTCCCTTATCTGGGGTTGTCTTTCTCAAAGTTGAATTCTTCTCATCGGATCCCGTATTGACTTCCATCACCCTCGACTTACATTCCTTTTTGTAATGCCCATATTTACCACATTTCCAACATCTTCTTGTCGATTGAACCAGGTATTTTGAGCTACCCTTTAACTTAGACTTTCTACCAAAGAATTTTCCTTTATCTCTTTTTACCGGTCAACCTCTCACCACTAAATCATCTTTGGTCGATCCTTCCATGTTCTTTCTTCTCATTTATTTTGACAATAGAGAAGAAACCACATCTTCTAGCACTAGTGTGGTGGTATTACTCCCTATAGCCACAACCAAGCTGTCCCAGGAGTCTGGAAAATAACATAATAGGATTATACACTTCTCGTCCTCAATGATTTTAATATCCACAGACGATAACTATCTTAAAATGGTATTAAACACATTTAAATGCTCGGTCACTGAACTACCGTCACTCAATCTCAAAAGATACAATTTATTTATGAGAAACAACTTATTTTCCAAAGATATCGACTGGTATAAGCTTCCCAACTTGTCCCGCAGTTTCTTGGATGGGTCTTCACCTAAGACATTCATTAGTACCGAATCTACAAGACAAAGCTGGATCATACTTCTTTCTCTTCTTTCGAGTTTCTCCCATTCTTCCATCGACATGCCTGTCGGCTGGGTACCTAGACAAACCATTGTCCATTGTTCTCAATATACAAGAAGATATTTCATTTTAAGCTTGCAAATATTAAAATTTTGGCCATTGATTTTTTCTATCTCTATTCTTGAACTGCTTTCCATTCTTTACCACGATCTTTAACACAATTTATGACTTAAAACTCTTACTGTACCTAGGGTTTAGTTCTCAGATTCAATATTGGTAAATTAAGATCTGATACAGTCGTTAAAGAACAACACAACTCTGATATCACTTGTTAGGAAATGAGAGACACTTCCACACTAAACCTAGCACAGGAGAGGAGGAATTTAATCAAGAACGTAAATGACAAAGCAATCACATAGTACACAGAGATTTTTCCCTAGAAACCCAAACCGGGAAAACCAACATTCCTTGAGCATTCTGCTATCTTATTGTCTTATTCAATATGAATAAAAGGTTACATGTATAACCTTGGTCCACACCTAAGACACAATCAACATCATACCCTTGTTGACATTTCAATCCATTAGGACCGAAACAACAACCTCATGGGGATACAAATCCCCCTTTGTTTTTATAGAGGTGGTACTCCTCTTTGTTTCAATATTTTCTTGGAATTCTAGATTTTAAAAATAATATAGGACTTTGAGAAAGTCCCTCATGATATTAAAAGAAATATAAATATTGTAGAAAAATAAAAAGTTTTGTTTTTAAAGAGAGTTCTTGAGAGATGACCAACAACCTTACACATCACATATTTGAAAAAGATAAGAATTTTTTTGTCACATCCATCATAGCTAAACTAAATATTTTTGATCACATAAAATAAAAGAAAATGGTGTGCATGCATAAGAGAACTTTAATAGAGTAAACACATGTAGAGCTCAAATAAAGAAAATGATAGATCAATCTCAAATATTTTATACTCAAAACTTAGAGTTATAAAATACAGTCAAAACTGATCCCAAAAAAGTTCTCTTGGGATTTTTGAAAAATATAGAGTTTGTTACAAAGCTTTGAAATTTAAATGTGTTTGTCCCTAAGACTAGGATTGGGGCTACCGTGGACCATAAATCAAATATAAACAAGAAGTAAGCTGTGGAAAGAATATGGTGGGCGATGATAGAGTAGCAAGACCTGGAAAGAATACATGAAGGAGTTATCAGATTTCAGTTAAACCTTTCTAGTCAAAGAAGTGGAGTAACTGGATGAAAAAATGACAAAGGAAGAAAGATGTGATCAACATAAACTTACTATGATGGTCTCTCCTTCGTTCACTTGCTTGCTTCTATCCTTTTATTGTCCTCATTGGCGATTATAGGAACCATCTCAACTGCTGCTTCTTGGCCTTCTTTCGTTAATTTATCAATTTCTTTTTTAAACCAATCTTCATTGTATTTTTTCATTGGTGCAACTTTTATTTCATGTTTGATTTTAATATTGAATAATCCTCCTTCCAAGTTTCTTAAGTCATGAGAAATGCCATGTATTTCCTCCTCTGCAATGAACAATTTGTCAGATACATGATACGGGAGAAAATAAGGATTTTATTTCGAAAAAAATATCCTTATGACACTGTGATTCTCCATTTGTTCTATTGTTCCTTTTTTCTCTAAAAATATGTTAGCTTGGTCAGATATCCTAGAAGTATTTTCTCTCAACAACAACCTTTTGAAGACCAAGACAAAATCATTATAAACTTCATAAAAATTCAGAGGGGTCTTATGTCTCCATAGTGCCTGATACCAGAAGATAACTAGATCTATTTCACGATTCACCCTCTTACTTATGGTCAAGTTTGGAAATTGACAACAATACATAATAGAAAATATCAGATAAGGAGCCATAAAGTATTTTTTTTCCTTTTTATAGTGTGATAACTGGGAGGATATTTCGATAGAAATAAGTTTTCCCCTGTCAAAGATGGCTTGTTCTTTAACTGTAAAATATAAAATATATAAAATCATGTGAGAGATAAAATAAGTGCTTTCCTGACCTATCAACCGGGTAAACAACCATGCAATTTCTCGATAGGGGTTTTTAAAAGACTAAACATGGATCCTGGTTATGTCTTCTGGAATAGATTCAAGATTCTTCAAATATTCAGGCAGGAGGTCAAGCCCATTGCTACGTTTCTTCAAAAAATATCTGCAGTCTTCTCCTTTGAAAGTAAGCAACGGCTCTGGGAGCTTCAACATATTGTAAAAAACTTGCTGTGAAAGGGAAATAAGAGAATGATCTTGAAGTAGTATAATTCTCCTACTTGGCACATACTTCTCCACACACGATGCAATATAGTCAAAAACCTCTGGAAAAAACCCAACGTGACCGATTCTAGATGCCCAAATTACGTCTTTTTGTTTAGGAGGAGAGGGATAGTATGAATATTCTCTTGACCATTGCAAGTTCTGGTCTTCACGAGCAAATTTATTTAAACTATCACCACAAAATTGCTGTCTAGATGATGCTTCCATAGGTTTATGGGAGTATTTATTTAGCTGGATAATAACTTCAAGTAAATATTTTCAGAGAGATGATGACAATTTAATCTCTTGGAAAATGGAGATTTAATGCAATTTAATGAGTAATTCCTTGATCCTTTCTCCATTAATGATGATCTTTTTGGAGCCTGCACAATAGTTGTTAGAATTAAACAACACTTAATGCATATTGGGAAAATCAAGAGAATGGCAGGGACGAACGAGAGAGATTTTGAATATTGAGCTTTTCATGAACCCACCAACCCAGGAACCCACGAACCTGCGGTTATGTATGATCAAAAATATGTTAAGTGTAGAAAAGCGGTCAATTGGACTTGCATGGAGAAGGAATAAAATACTTAGGGGTTTTGCACCCACAACAAATATGATGGTCAACATGTATATCACGAAACTTTGGGTGCAAAGTGGAGATCACAAAACTTGGAGTATGAGGGCTCGAACCCGCAAAGTTGAAAAAATTACTAAGTGCAGAAATGAACTTATGACATGGGAAAGTGGATAGAGATGAAGGTCCACCAACCTACTAACCCGCGAACTCGTCGGTCATTGAAAAATGACTAAGTATGGTAACTAGAAAGGGAGACAAGAAAGGATAAAGCAAAGAGGGAAATGAGGGGAGGTATAGAAGAGGGATAAATAAATGGAAACAAGAAATTGGGAAGATAGAACGGGGAAGGAAAACCCAGAAACATGAAATGATCTCAACAACTGGCTCCAATTGTGGGATGTTAACCCCCATTGGTTTTCAAGAATCCAAAATCTTCATGACCAGATACTTCCATCCATTGGGGTATGGAGTCAAGGGGTAAGGATATACAAAATAAGTAAAAGAAAACTTATGTACAAGGAAATGAGAAAATTTCAGGTGAATAAACCTTTCAAATGTTTCCCATTAACATGAAGCATTAACATTTTACCCTTCATATATTTGAGCATATAAGAATTAAAACCCATGATATTTTCAATGATGTATGGTCTAATACAAAGTTCTTCAAATTTTGTGTGCATCGATTTTTTCTCCTTAGCTTTGTTCCATAGTAACACCAGTTCACCCTTTTGAAAATTCTTTACAGTTTCATTCTGATCAAAATATCTTTTGATACTTTGTTGTCTCTGAGAATTTCTATTCAAGGCTTTACTTTGTTCTTCCTCCAATTTCAATAACTGGTTGACCCTCTTTTGCATATGTGAAATATATTTTGCATCCTCTATATTAAATACAAAAGTCAAGGCATTTAACTCAAGGATAATTGGCATTTTTTCTTTTTTCCCATAAACCAATGTATACAAAGACATCCCAGCGTTGTCTTTCAGAGTCATTCTACTCGCCCACAATGCATCAATCGACTTCAAATGCCAATTCCTTTGGTTCTTGTTAAAATTTTTCTTCAATATTTGAATAAGTGTCTTATTAGTGGATTCTGAAAGACCATTCCCTTGAGGATAATAATTTGATGACTACCCCATAACAATGCCATATTCTCCACAAAATTCTGTAAATTTTGAGCCAATGAAAATCAAGCCATTATTAGTGATGAATTTTTCCAGGACACAAAAACTTGACAAAATATTATCTTTGAGAAACTTAATAAACTCTTAAGAATCAAAATTTTTTAATGCCATTTCTTATGGCCATTTTGTAAAATAATCTGTAGCGGTGAGGATATATATATTTCCTTTGATTGAATTTGGATTTATTGGTCCAATGACATCGAGTCCCCATTTGCAAAATTGTTGTTCTACAGATATAGGGTGTAATGGAATTGCATATTTTTTCATTTTCCCTAAAAATTGTTTACAAGATACACATTTCCTTATGGTAGCATACGAGTCTTTAAAAACTGATGGCTAATAAAAACCAACTCTTATTATCTTATGGGAGGTGGTGGTAGGCACAAAATTTCCACCACATATTCCTTCATGAAACTCTTTCATCAATTCTTGAGATTTCCTTTCATCAACACACCTCAACAATATACCATCATAGTTCCTTCTGAACAATATATCAACAATAAACACATAATGACTCGGCTTCATCTTCAATGTTCTTTGTTCCTGTAATGAACCTCCTCGTTACGACAACAACTCTGATAACAGGTGCAATTTTTTTTTTGTTTAGGGTGTGTGCGCTCGTGTAAAAAGGAACATACACTCTTGACTCTACGTCGCCACCTGATGACTAACAAGACGCAACCACGATGATCACAACAAGATGACATAAGGTGCACAACGAGTAACTGCAAGCATTAACGATCATAGACCTAAGGCTCACAACAAGTAACTGCAAGGATTAATGACCATAGACATAAGGCACACAACAGGTAACCGCAAACATTTAACGACATACTGGGTTATGCACAGTACAAACACAGAAGGAAGAATCCATGGTAGTATATTTTACTATTTCTGCACAGGAAAGCAGGGCGTTTAATCTTAGTTCTCTGCTTCGGAGAGAGAGAAGGTCAGATAGGCTCCTGGTCGACTGCTCAGGAAGAAACTAGTAATCTCCGTCCGGTGTGTCGCAAGAGTGGAAACCCTGCCTTTAAAGGGCCCGAGACTCTTGATACGACACTGGATTCCTTACACAAAAATTAATCACACACACAGAATTATATACAGGGGCTACAAGGAGGTGTCTACATCCCGCCCGACACAAGAAGATCAAACAATGAAATGATTACCACCCAAGACAATAATAATTAAAGAAATACCACGACCGTGACAGAAAGAGCATGTTCGAAAGAAATCTGACAATAACCACCCAACAATTAAGACTCAACATTACCTATGACTCATTTGGCAATGAGTACAGACCAATCTCTTCGTTAGTATCCGTTAGTCGACAAGTTACCAAGTCCAATCTTAGCAATAAGTAAGGTTAATTGAATGCAATCCCCATTTACTAACTCATGATAACTTATCGTACTTAAATCAAGGACATTACACTATATATGTTTTACCACCAACAATTAAATCTAGGATATCGTTACCATAAATGAAAACACCATTTCATTTTAAATTACCAAGACTTTGTAATAATAGAAATCATATTACAAGACGATGACAATTATTAAAGCAAGTAGGCAATAATCAAGACAATAGCACAACCATCATTATTGCAATTAGCAAGTTATCTATAGTACAACAATTGAAATATTGAATCATTTTACTTCTTAATTTACTCACTACCACCTCAGTGTTGCTTGGGTGAGTACCTTTAATCAACTACAAGACAAGACGATTGATGCGACAAGTCTGACCTTAATTCGGGTTAAACTTTAAAATCTAACAAACAATAATGTCACTCTAAATTCAAGTCTAGTTTAGCAAGGTCATCTTCCCAAATTGGCATAACTTACAAACCACTTCTGACAACCTTCTTAAATCCAATTTTTTCTCAATAACTGAACAGTCTTAACAAATTAGCAATAAAAACATTAACTTCTTAGCAATAGAGATGACGTGTTCCCACAATAAGTGAATGAATTGTTCCCATTAACATTAACATTGTTCCCATTAACGTTAACCAATTAGCAATATAAATTAACAAATAGAAATTGTAAATGAATTGTTCCGTAACATTAACAAATTAGCAATAAAGCCTATTAACAAATTCATATCCTATTGACAAATAGCCTATTAACAATAGCCTAAAAACAATATAGTAGTTGTAAATGAAAGTCATTTAATAGCCATAAAGTAACTTACCCTAATTATTTAAATAAGAATCTATCCTTCGATTTACTAAACCTTTCACAACCATTCCTTATTCAACAAATTGATT
Source organism: Picea engelmannii (assembly GCA_009831015.1). Taxonomy (NCBI): domain Eukaryota; kingdom Viridiplantae; phylum Streptophyta; class Pinopsida; order Pinales; family Pinaceae; genus Picea; species Picea engelmannii. Next base: position 1,869,618 of record ML778661.1, on the reverse strand, counting down.
CAAATCTTAAGTTACTATCCATTGCCATAAAATCCTGTCATATGCGGAAAATGAGGCACCGAAAAAAATAAATTACAATTTTACCACATGAGGATTCTCTCCGGTTTAAGTGCTCAATGAAAAGTGGGAATAGGTTGTCTTAAAAGTAGGCGCTCGAATCCAGGCGCAGTCAGGCAATCTCTATCCCTTCTAGGTAAATTTAGGCAACTCGACATGCGCACAGGTGCAGGCTATTCCAGCTAGCAAGGCATACGGGTGTAGAGGTAGGTCTGCATGCTACGACTTAGAACTGCCAGGTTTACTGCCATTTAATGAGGAAAATCAACGCGGCCTACCTTCCCAGAAAAACGTAGCCCCAGGCTACATCTAACTCCCCTTTTCACAGAAAAATAAAACGCAAGGCAACAGGTGGAGGGTTTTATACAGCAAAGGGAAACCGCCATGCAGTTGGAAGGACGCGTTTACTCTCTGTTCAACACGTCTATCAGGCAGTTATGGCCAGAGATAGCAAGGGGCGGCCAGAGCATTCAAATCGAAGGGCCATAACAAAAATTCAGATACAGTCAAATCGGAATTGCCAGAAACGTTTCAATGCCGGGAATGATGATACGAGGTTTAAGGATACCGTGGCATTTAAAAAATGTTGCTACACTCAGTGAAAAATACTGCATTTAAAACAATATTGCGATGCCAAAAGATGCTGCCATCAGCATGGATGCATGAATCTCATTTTCAGACTGTTAAATACATGAATATCAATAACTGTGGTTCATACTAGAAGTTTGAAGTCGGAGAGATTTGTCAAGAAATTGACAGGTCCGCCACCGCGTAAAACCACACACTCTTACTGTAGATTCAATTATTTCATTTAGTATAAAAGACAAATATAAAACCATCATAATTAGTAACAGTCTATGCGTTGTTTACATCAGTCCACTACAGTGAAATGATCATAATACCGGGGCATTAAAAAGGGGCGGAAGGTCAGTATCTAAATCCTCAGTCAGTATTTCTGTGTGGTCAAATAGCATTTTGAAACACAGGAAAGTAACCTACGCTGCCAGCCATTTAAGGATCAGTTTTTACACAGCATCCGTGGGCGTTATACCTTCCACTCTAATGCCAAAAATCTATACGATTCAGTGCTGTAGCAAACAATTTCCAGTAGACACATCCATGAGGATAAGTCGTGGCTTATCTATCAATACAAAGGAAGAATAAAACCCAAAACGGTTTGCAACAATCGTTATCCCCTAAAGTTAATACTCAATGCCTTCAATAATAAAATCGCCTCTGACTGTTTAACATTCTGAATATTAGCATTCTCTGAAAACAAGCGTTTACGGAACATATGAATCATTGTCCCGTAATTAAAGTCATTAGCTAGAACACTATCCAGACTCTCGGTTCTTAGTGCATTAAATAAAACCCCCATGTAATTCCAGTAAGGGACGCGATCATGTGTATAAAATGCAACTAGGGTAAACGTGTAGCTAATAACAGTTTGCAGGTATATAAAAGAAAACAACGCAGACCCCAAAATTTGATTGAAGATGCTAACAGATGAAATAAATGGGCAACGAAAAGGGTAATTTCTCAGTCCAGCCAGGTCAAGGTCGCTACCAATAAGAGGGTGAATGACTTACTGTAGTTTGTAAATCGCATACGGAGATAAAATTTCCCAAGTTCAATGCAAGGAAACAAGAAAACCACCGCCCAAAAATAACGCAGACCTGACCAGATTGTTCTCTGGTATTGACGCAGGGTGAAGGATATATCACAGTTAAGGAGGAGATGCGCAGACATGTCCAACAAGATAAAAACATGAAGGAAAGAAAAAGACATTTACACAGTCCAGAAATATAAACCATAATTATTTTACATAGTCCAGAAATATAAGCAATAATTATTTTACACAGTCCATTCATAAACTTCACAACGCCATTACCATGCATTCTAACTATCACAGTGCTTGTCATTGACGACGAAATTATATAGCAACAATATTACAGTGAAGAAACCAATCCGAGCATTCTACTCTACCAAATAACGCGCGTACCTTTTTCCTTATCGACCGCCTCGATTGATGTCCCGCGCTTCTTGCCACTCCTGCTTGCCGACCGTAGAGACTACACCGGTACCTCCCAGCCAATCGCTAGGGGTAATCTTCTTCCCCCTTATCCCCCCAAGCCGCAAAGGTGCCACACAAATTCTAGAAGGTAATTCTAGCTTCCCAGCTCGCCTCGCAAGGCCGAGCTACCACTCCAATCCGAGCTGAGAAAATCCCAACTCCTCACAAGCAATCATTCAAGTCACAATCCGACAAAGTAACATTATGCTAACTGTCCATCCACTTCTTCCTCCTCTTCCCTTTCCTTTATAGAGTTTTTGAGACCCACCCTTGCCCTAAATCACATTTAATTTAAGTTTTAATGAAAACCCTCTAAAAATTCTCTGTCTTACAAGTGTCACTCATCCCCCACATTTCTCCAAAATTATTTTCTTTAAATTTATTAAAAGGCTCATTTCCCTATTTTTATTATTCCCTTTCTTTCATTTTTTTTTTTAAACCAGAAAGGTAAATGCGCTAATTAATCTTTTCATTTTATTTTTAAATTCATAACTTTTTATACTCCCACCCGTTAAATAATTTTATTTCTTYTTTACAATTTTAAAACCACGGATTTCAATTAATTTATCCCTCTCTTCACTTTACCCAACTAAATTTTAGAAGACTCAAACCATTACTTAAGTGGGTTTTAGGTTACATCCTTATTTTTATTTTTATAGGGTCCCTTTTTTTTTTAGGTTAATCGATATTTTATCTTAGAGAAGTTTTTTTTTTTTTTTTTTGACTTAGGTTTAGATTTTGAACTGGGCGACAATTGTTTAGGGGAGTCATTTTAAGGGTTTCTTAAGGTGTTAATGCCTTAGGGCCGTCTAGGTTTATTTCTTCCTCATCATCAGTGCGACGTGCCCTTCAAGACACACTACGTGCTCCAAGGGTGCCACTCGCCTCATTCGTTTCTTTTGCGCAACGTGCCCTTTAGGATGCATCACGTGCTCCAAGGGTGCCACTCGCTTCTTGTGGTTCTTTTGCGCGACGTTCCCTTCAGGATGCACCACATGCTCCAAGGGTACCACTCGCCGACTTGAATGATTGGTAGACATCTATAACCCCTGGAGTCAACACTCTGCTAGGTGAACTTGTGGGAGACTAAGGGCTCTAAGGAATAAGGCCCTCGCCTTATTGCGCGCCCCTTAGAATCATCGTGAGCGACTGTCCCAGTCTTCCCTCACTGCATCGTGGATCCTCTCAAACTAGGTAATCGTTAACCTACAGTTCGAGCCACGACGGGAGTGCTAGTAGGCTATGGAAGGGCTGCTGTCCACGCCTCTCCCTCAACCTCTCTGGAAATCATGTGTGGCCCCTTTACTCCATATGTGATTCTGGTCGACAAGATATCGTAACATGCATCATCAACAATCGTGTCAGAACATGTGAACATCATATCATCAAATCAATGAAATATCATAGTAAATAAATCAACCCAAATAGCACACTCCCTGACTCAATCCAGAGTCCAAGGGGTTCCACCGATGCCTCTGCATCCTCAAGGTCCGAAACCCTGCGCACTCAATGAAACCGAGTCAACAACACCTATCTACATCAAAGTAGTAAAACACCATGTCGTATATCATAACGCATCATAATAAAGTATAAATGGTTTAACATCATAACAGTCCAGATCACTTGCGAGCAAGTGTCCTCAAAGAATAAGTTTTCTCAGTGCGCCACAGCGGGATGTTACAGTTCGTTAGGGTTCATGGTGACTGGAAATTATCTAGACCTCAAGTAGAATACAATATCTCTATACCACTCTGAATATTCCATGGGTTCTCCTACTAGTTTGAAATCACTCCATCCAAAGAATAACTGTTTGCAATGAGCTTGCATAAACCCTGTCCTTTAACTGCCTTTAAAGGTTTAATTTCAATATCATATTCTTGAATATTCACCAACTAGTTTGTCCATTTTCCTTCTCTCAATTGCTTATTTAAAAGAATCTTCACAGAAGAAGATGGAACCTATGCAATGACATGAGAATTTTGTATGTAAGTCCGAAAGTGTGCCACCGCTTTCACAAGAGATAGGGCTTGCTTCTCCAATTTTGAATATCTCAATTCATAATCATGAAGGGTCTTTCTCATGAAGCTAATTGGCAATTCTTCACCCTTGGTATTCCTCTAAGTAAGAATAGATGCAACAACCGTTTCTGTAGCGAAAGAATAAATGATGAAGTCTCCTTAAAAATATGGCCTAATGAGGACTAGAGCTGTAGTGATTTCCTTTTTGATCTTATTAAAATATTCTTGTGTATCCATGGTCCATTCAAACCTTTGGTCCCTTTTCAACAATAAATTGATTGGCTTCACAATACTTGCATAGTCAGGGACAAATATCCGTACAAAGTTGATCTTGCCAAAGAATGATTGAAATCCTTTCTTAAATGATGGGGGGTTTAGTTCATTTATAGCTTTAACTCTTTCTGGATCTATATAGATTCCTTCCTTGCACACAATATGACCCAATAGTTTTCCTTGAGTTACAAAAAATAAACATTTCTTTGGATTTAAGGAAACACCATATAATCTACATCTATCAAAAACTTTCCTCAAGTGATGAATGTGACCGCTCCTTGTTTTTGAGTGTACTGTTAAGACATATTGATAAATTTGGACGACCACTTGCGACGAAAGTACTCTTTCGTCGCAACATGCAAGAGAAAAAATTCATCTTTTCTAAATCTACCCCATATTCGTCACAATCTTGATGCATACAGTTTGACTAAATTATTATGGTCAATGTTCATCTCACGAGCGACGCTTGTAGATTATCCATTGCTATTGCAATGAATGTTGACCATAATAAATTTTTCAAAATTTACCGTTGAAAATGACCTAAAATAAATAGGTGGAAAAAAAATATTTTTAGGTCACTATCGTCGCAATTGCGACGATAGTGACCTAAAATTGGCCTATAAATATTTGACGATTTAAAGATGTTGCGACAATCTTGGGACGAAAGAAATGTTGAAAGAGCTGAAGGCTTCCATAAATTCATTAACTCCTTTGAAATATAACTTGAGTCTTTATTTTTTAATATTATACCTCTAGGTAATTTGATTGATCACCAACTCGAAGTATCCTATCACAATTATATGTTCTATCTTCATTTCTTGTGCGAGAATCATCCCTTGAATCAAAGCTTCATATTCTACCTCATTATTGGGACATGCAAATTCAAGTCTAATAGCATGTGGATGCACAATCTTTCTTGGGTTTACAAGGATAATTCCAACTCCACTCCTGGAACTTGAGAAAGCTCCATCAAATGACATCCCCCGATAACCTTCAAACTAATGCTTTTGATTCTCCATATCTTGAATTTACTTCATGTCTTCAATCTACTCCATGTCTAAGATAACATAGTTTTCAATCCCAACGTCTATATAATATTCCATTAGTTCATTATACTTCTTTTTGAAAGAGAAGGATCTCTTGGGTTCACGAGGGACCTTAATAATTGCTCCTCCTTTATTTGGAAATATCATGCAACTTCCATCGTTCATTATGTATCCTCCGATCATAGACGACCAATATCTTCCTAAAACAACTCCATATGCAGGAGGAAGGTCTACCACAACAATATTGAAAACTTTAATAATATGGGGAGCCACCATGATCCAAGCGTAAAAATATTTGATTTCACCATAAGATGGCACTTCTATGGAATCAATTGCATATATACTTTCATCGGTCTCATAATATTTGGTGCAACTCATGCCCAATGACTCCATGACCGGTAGTGGCATAATATTATTGGTCACGCCAGTGTCAACTAAAAAATTATGAAGTGCAACATCATGAGTTGCAATTGAAATATAAAAAGGTGGGATTTTACCTCTCAACTTGATGGTTGATGTGTTTTGGCTTTGTTTCAGACTTATAAAAACAACCTCCATTTTTCCAGATGGGTCATCCAAAAATCTAAAAATGTTTTCCCTTTGTTGAGGGATCTTTACCACTTCTGTAAAAGGAAGAGTTATCCTTAGCTTACTCAAGTCTTATATAAGATTGTATTTCATCTGGGTAGGTTGCTTCTTGCTTCCAATGTTATCTATCACATTTTCATTTGCCTTTTTCCCATTCACCTTTTCTTTATCTTTTTTTGTTTTCCTTTTCAGAATCATTTTTATTCTTGGATTTATTTACAAACGCCCGTGTCTGGGAAACATTCTCTTGTGAGTTAGGTTCATTGTCGCCTTCTTCAAATATATACATGGACATCTTGCATCTATCCATATATATAATTTCAAAACTTTCATTAGGTAAATAATCGTTCCCTTGATCAACCATTTTCTCATCGTATACATCATCCATAACAACTACATTTGGGATTGGGTTTCTGGGAACCCTTTGTATTTGTAGATTATTAGTGTTTTCAAACCTCACTCTGTTTTCTTGGGGAGGGTTCCTTCTTTGCTCTTGGACCGAAATTCTCAGATTTTCCACATAATTACCCCCCCTTCTTAATATGGTTATCTCATTTTGCATTTGCCTGATGGTTCTATTCATTTGTGCAATTTCAATTCTTTGCTTAGTTTCTTGTGCTGCAACAAGGTCTACCTTCACATTTAGTATGGTTCCCTTAAAAAATCCTCATCCAATTGTTTGATTTTGGATCGGTTGTGACTTCTTCTCTTCGTTCTTTCTTGAGCTAGAGGCTCCTTAATCATCAATATTTAGGCCTCCCATCTGCCTATGTACTTTTCCTGGGATAATATTGGGTCCAACACCCGTCTCAATCATAATTTCTTCCATCTTAGTGGTCTTAATCATTGCTTCCTCCAAGGTATCCATATGGGATGTTTTGATAACATATTTTACATTTGGGGGAATCACATTCTTATAATGACCAAGTATCAATGGGTCATTAGGTATTTTATCTTCTGGAATCTTAATCAAGGTTTTGTTGAACATAAGATTAAAATATCATATTCTCTCATTGTTCCTCAAACCAATCTGAGTGAAATTAGTGAGAAGGGTATGATATGCAACTGGAGGAGGGAACATAGTCAGGAACATGGATTCAAGGTTATTAAATTAGCCAATTTACCTAGTGGGTAATGTCGTATACCATTCATAGGCTCGTCCTGTTAAAGTTTGAAGAAATAACCTTACCATCACATCGTCATATTCAACACGATGAAAATCACAAACATCAAGAAATAAATTAAGGTGTCTTTTGGCATCAATTGTTTTGTCTTTGGAAAATTCTTTCAAGGTTCCCTTAGGGAGAACAGGGAGGTCATGTTTCTCACCTCAAATATTTAAGGGGGAATCTCTTACTCTTCTTCGGCTTCCAAACATTAGGTTTTTCTTTATTTCTTCCACCACCTCCTCCACCTCCTTGTCTTTATTCATGAAGTTCTCTTCGTGGTTGTTCATTTCTTCCTATCATGTCCAAAGATATTTCAAGAATATGTTTTCCACTTCTTAGAATACAAAGTTTCTTTCTTTTACTTCTGGTAATGGGTCCCTTGTATTCGTTCAGCTTCAAACCTGACCTTTTTCTCATGCTGCTCGAGTTAGTCTTTCATTTCTTTGGTCTTGTTGCTCATCTCTCCTCTTTCTATGAAGGATTTCACTTTATTCTTCTTGGAACAATGTCTTCCAAGACATTTCCAATTCTTCGCTGGTCTCGGCTGTTGTTATTACCAGATTATATATCCGATGTAATATGCTTTGTTTCTTATTTAATCCAATTTCTAGGTGGGGCTGATCATCCTGGGGAAAAGTAATGTATCTTTCAAAAATGCTAAACCAGATTTCAAATTTTTAGTCGTTCCTTAGCGGAGTCACAAAAAATGTTCACGCTTGAATATGTTAGGACTGAAAGGAAAACCTCATAGGGATACAAATCCCCCTGCTTTTTTTATAGGGGTGGCACTCCTCTTTGTTTCAAGATTTTCTTGGAATTCTAGATTTTAAAAATAATATAGGACTTTGAGAATGTCCGCCGTGATATTCAAAGAAATAGAAAGATTGCAGTAAAATAAAAAGTTTTGTTTTTAAAGAGAGTTCCCGAGAGATGACTAGGAACCTCACACATCACATATTTGAAAAAGATAAGCAAAATTTTCTCACATCCATCATAGTTAAACTAAATATTTCTAATCACATAAAATAAAAGAAGATGGTCTTCATGCACAATACAACTTTAATAGAGTAAACACATGTGGAGATAAAATAAATAAAATCATAGATCAATCTCAAATATTTTATACTCAAAACTCAAAGTTATAAAATACAGTCAAAATTGATCTCGAAATAGTTCTCTTGGGATTTCTTAAAAATGTAAAGTCTATTACAAAGCTTTGAAATTTAAATACGTTTGTCCTTAGGACTGGGATTGGGGCTCCCCCAGACCATAAATAAAATATAAACAAGAAGTAATATGTGGAAAGAAGATGGTGGGTGATGAAAGAGTAACAAGACCTGGAAACAAGACAAGAAGGAGTTATTAGATTTCAGTTAAACCTTTCTAGTCAAAGAAGCATAGTAATTGGATGAAAAAATGATAAATAAAGCAAGATGTGATCAACATAAACTTACTATGATGGTATCTCCTTCGTTCACTTTCTTTCTATTGTCCTTTTATTGTCCTCATTGACGGTTATAGGAACCGTCTCAATTGCTATTTCTTGGCCTTCTTTGGTTGATTTATCAATTGCCTTTTTAAACCAATCTTCAACGTAGTTTTTCATTGGTGCAACATTTATTTCATGCCTGATTTTAATATTGAATAATTCACCTTCCAAGTCTCTTAAGTCATGAGAAATGCCATGTATTTCCTCCTCTGTAATGAACAATTTGTCATATACATGATACAAGAGAAAAGAAGGATTTTCTTTCAAACATAATATCCTTATGACACTGTGATTCTCTATTTGTTCTATTGTTCCTTTTTTCTCTAAGAATCTATTAGCTTGGTCAGATATCCTTGAAGTATTTTCTCCCAACAAAAACCTTTTGAATACCGAGACAAAATCATTATAAACTTCATAATGATTTTTGTTGAGGGGTCTTATGTCTCCATAGTTCATGATACCATAAGGTAACTGTATCTATTTCACGATTCACCCTCTTACTTATGGTCAAGTTTGGAAATTGACAACAATACACAATAACATATATCATATAAGAAGATATAAATAATTTTTTGTCCTTTTTTATAGTGCGATAACTGGGATGAGATTTCGATAGAAAACAATTTTCCCCAGTCAAAGATGGCCTGTTCTTTCACTATTTTATATAAAATATATAAAATCATGCGAGAGATAGAAGAAGTGATTTCCTGACCTGTCAACCTGGTAAACAACCATGCAATTTCTTGATAGGGGGTTTTAAAATACTCAACCTAGATCCTGGTTATGTCTTCTGGAACAGATGCAAGATTCTCCTAATATTCAAGCAGGAGGGAAATCCCATTGTTATGTTTATTCAAAAACTCTCTGCAGTCTTCTCCTTTGAAAGTAAGCGTCGACTTTGGGAGCTTCAACATCTTGCAAAAAAATTGCAGTGAAAGTGAAATTAGAGAATGATATTGAAGTTGTATAATTCTATGGCTTGGTACGTACTTCTCCACACACCATGAAATAAGTTATTTGCAGTAAAAAATCTGAGGAACACACCCAACACGAGCGATTCCTAATGCCCAAATTATGTCTTTCTATGCAGGAGGAGAGGGATAGTATGAATATTCTCTTGACCACTGAAAGTTCTGGTCTTCACGACCAACGATATTTAAAGTATCACCACAAAATTTATATCTAGCTGGCACTTCCATAGGTTTATGGGAGTATTTCTTTAGCTAGATAATAACTTCAAATAAATATTTTTGGAGAGATGATGACAATTTGATCCCTTGGGAAATGGATCCTTTCACCATTAATGACGATCTTTTCGGAGCCCACACAACAATTGTTAGCATTAAACAACACTTAATGCATATTGGGAAAAGCAAGAGAATTGTGGGGACATATGAGAACGAGTTTGAATATGGAGCTTTTCATGAACCCGCCAACTCAGGAACTCACGAACACACGATTATGGATGATCAAAAATATGTTAAGTGTAGAAAGGTGGTCGATCTGAATTTCATGTAGAAGGAATAAAATACTTAGGGGTTCAACACCCACGATAAATCTGATGGTCAAAATGTAGATCACATAACTTTAGGTGCAAAGTGGAGATCACGAAACTTGGAGGATGAGGGTTCGAACCTACGAACCTGCGAAGTTGGAAAAATGGCTAAGTGTAGCAACGAACTTATGACATGGGAAAGTGGATGGAGATGAAGTTCTGCCAACCCACCAATCATTGAAAAATGACTAAGTATGGTAATTAGAAAGGGAGAGAAGAAAGGATAAAAGATAGATTGAAACAATGGGAGGTGTAGAAGAGGGAAAAATAAATGGAAAAAATAAGTTGGGAAGAAAGAATGGGGAAGGAAAATCCCGAAACGGGAAATGATCTCAACAACCCTCTTGCCTATGCAAGAACAACCATGTAGCCAATCTGAATTACATCTACATGACCAAAAACCTATAATTTATTCATTTTCATATTATCCTTTACGACCTTACAACACGCCTCTTTATAGGCTTTACAATAGGAAAAATCCTAAATACTTGGCACCCACAAATAGTTACATATCCATGCAGATCATTGGCTACAAATCCTATAAATCTAGGGATTATGTTACAAACGACTCCAAGTCATATTACCTGTTGGCCTTCATTTGATCTTTAGTCAGTCGCCACCCATTCACATATCGACCTCTTGTTGGTTGACCTCTTCGACTTGCTGTTGATGCCTTTACCATGTCAAACTACCTCGACCTTTGACTTCGAATTTAACTTGTAGACTCACCTCGACCTATGAATTGCTATCGATCCACCTTGACTTCGACCATTAGTCGATCCACCTCAACTTTGACCATTAATCGATTCACCTTGACTAGACTTTGACTGCAAAGAATATAACAACCCAACAAATTTTTATGAGCATTGTATTAAAAGGGATTTCTCCCTTACTTGTAATCAATTCATTATATTATCAATCAAATCATATTACTATTTTAATTATTGTTTACATGGATATGTATTCCTCCATCTTGTATGGATTGTAGGTGCAATCCAACCCTTGTTTTTTTCATTATAGTTGTTTATTTTATTTCATTATTGTTTAACGTTGGTGTAGTTTCACTTTAGGTATTGGGATACTTCAGTATCATACACTCTTTTATTCTTGTAATTTTGATTCAAGATTAGCATTCCGTTTCCTTTTTAGAGATGTTCACTACTGCATTTTGGTTCAAGTATTTCCCTTTTGTTTTTGAGTTGTATCTATTCGAAAGTTGGGAATTTACGACTTTATGGGGTCCTCACATATGGTTAGATATTTGATCCAAATTGGATTGACTAAAAGAATACTGGAGACTAAAGGTATGATCAACTAAATAATTTTATTTAACCAAGTTGACTGAGTGATAGAGAAGAACCAACTAAAATAAGATTGATGACAAAGTCGACTAACATATTGACTAGATTGTGGTTGACTAGTGCACATATGTTGTGGATCTAGATGAGAAATTTCTTTGATCAAATGAATGATATAGATTAAAGGACTAGTAGGGGGCCTTGATAGAAATATTATGTTATTTAGAGATGAATCAATGAAGAGGATATGCCCATGTGGAACTTGATGACTAAGATGTGTTAACTAGACAAATGACATTGATTATCAAAAGATTCAAATAGTTTGATAACTAAAGGGATGCAAATGACGTTGAATCATTATAATAGACTCTTAGAGATAGACCATAATAATTCACACTAAATTATGAATATTATTTTAGAGGGTTGGATATTGGACAATTTGACTATGAAAGTTGATTAAATGATCACAACTAAATTGGAGAATTATTCTAGAATAGAGAAGAGGTGATTTGTTTTAGGAAAGGACATACCTAGACTTTGTTACTAGGAATAAAATGCACTGTGAAAGAAATGTCGTGGATGTGAAATCCTAGAATTTGTTTGATACTACATATGTACATTCATTTTTTCAAAATTTCTCTAATATTGATAATACATTGTAGTTTTTCCCCATAAGGGTTCTCATTAAAAAAGTTATCCATGTATTCTATGATGAATGTTTATGAGAATTTCCATTTCTTATTATGTTAAATGATTAATAAGGAAATGCATATAGGTCATGATGTTCGTTAGACATAGTCGATTTGTTTAATGGTATCTATGGTGTAGATAACATTCATGAATTTTGACTTGCCCATTGAAAAACCATATTAGCTTGGCATTAGAGAGAAGTTCTTGTTTTCCTGAGGAGTGTATGATTAAAAATGGAGTTATATATGCATAAGGTTGTAACACCCATGTTTTCCCCAGCTTTTAAATATAATTATGTTATTACTAACATACTATGGATAGGTTTTTTATGTGTGGATTTTGGAAAATGATGAACATTTGTTAAGAAGGTAATGTAACTTTTTTCTACTATTAAATAAAAAAATGGAAATTGTTGAAGAACTGCTGAAGGTGTTGCAAATGTAGATTATCATGAATGAGAGGGTATGGTGAGGGGAACCAATAATGGTTGAGATGAACCCTTCCATAAAAGTACTCTGCTGAATTTAACATGCCCAGACCCAGAGCAATCCTCTGTTCTAGAGAATTTAATTACCAGTCAAGCTGGTAGTTGGGAATTCTTCCTTGAGAATCAATGAGGAGATGGGAAGAGTACCCCATCTGGAAAATTCCTAATTTGACCCATGAATTGGGAAATGGACCCATGAAATATTCTGTAGAAGGAAAGAAAAAGATGAAAATAAAGGGTAGAAGGTGGAGGAGACAACAAATGGGTATGGGGACCATTTTTGAAGAAGAAGAGCATGTGCAGTTCTATAGTTCTGAGGAGAACCGAGGAAATAGACTATTATTGGTACATGAACTATTGGGAAGTGGTTTCTAATCAAGATGATAAATGGGGATGTAGAGAAATTGAGTGATTGAGTGAGAAATCACAACAACCCCCCTTGCTTGGTGGATAGAAGATTGGAATTCCAGATTCCTGTGGGAGAAGGAGAGTAACCTTTGTCCCTTGTTGTTTGTTGATAAAAAGAAAAACTCTCTCTCATGGAATCATACTCTAGCTAGGGGGTGGCTAGCTGTGAAATACACCAAGAGTAGTTGTGCCTGTTGGGTGGAAAGTGGCACACCCTTTAGTAGTTTCCAACTATTACTAAGTTTCAGATAAGTGTTTTATGTGTCTTGTATTGTCATGAATAGTTTATTTTATGCTATGGGTTTTATGTGCTAGATAATTGAAAAAATTGTTATCCTGTTCAAATGATGGAATTGTGACTTGTCACTCTGATCATTTGGCTAGCTGGGAAATCTGAAATAAAGTTTGGAAAACATATTCTGTTGTTGGTTTTCTTCTTGTCTCTATTTGGAAAGGGAAGTCGTTAATAATGTGTTATTACTCAAATTAGGAACAAAGTGTTGGTTTATCACCCATAGTGATCCAAGTGGATATCGGTGGCCACCCACCTATTCCAACTGGCTCATCTTGGTAGTTTTTTCCTAGTTTTCAAGGCCTGAACTTCCGGGGCCGTTTTGAGGCCCTAAACAACATTTTTAGGTATTTCCATAGTCAAAATGTATATGGAATTAGAGTTTTATGGTATAATGTGTATTCCTCGAATATACCTTTCCAACAGGCTATCATGCGCCTAAAACGAATATCGTATGCAAAAGTTACAACCCTGGGAAGTTAATGTACTAACTCACCCCAACGAGGCTCACATGACTTTTGGTGCTTCATCTCCTAGGGTTAGGTTTTTGGATGTATAAGGTTTTAGAATTCATGTTTATTGTAAAAAGGATTTCAGAGCCTCATTTTAGTCATCTACTTGCGAATGAGCGCATCCGTCACATCTCTTCTTAGAGATAAGCCACCACCATTCTAGCAAGCTTGTTTTCAATCTGCATTTTACAGTTTCAACATATTTCTTTATTGAACAGAAGCCAATTTTACTGTATCTCTATTATTGTTCCTTGTGTCTCTATGTTAATACTAATAATAATAATCTATTTTAATTTTGTTCTGCTCATAAAATCTGGATCAGTGGTATTAGAGCAGTTTGCTCCTTGTCGTTCTTAGTGCATGTCCCTGATGAGGTCAGGGTACAAAGAGTTAGGTCTCAAGCTTGTTTCTCTTGAGGAAAAAATGTCTCACACTTCCAAGCGAACTTCCATGGTGGGATAAAATAAAGACTATGGGACATGGGATCCTTTCAAATTGTTTCTCGAGGAATCCCTTGCACAACAGATGAATTAGATGATGGATAATTTTGCACAAATCCTTTGAGGACTACCAAAAAGTGACACATCTTACTTGAGTGGAGGCATCGTCCCCTTCAAGGTACATATCAAATTTGATATTCCTATATTTGAAGGTAATATAGATGCAAATGTTGTAGACAAATGGTTGAATCTGCTAGAAGGGCATTTTTCTGTCCATAACTTTTCAAATAGAGAAAATATTACTTTTGCACTCCTCAAAGCCGTTCCCCATGTCAAAGATTTGTGGAATACTTTTTGTGAGAAAAAGGTAATAGAGGAACTCTCATTATTTATAGTCGCACTCACCTAGGAGTCCTCCAGGGATGATATTAAGGAACAATACTACCTTGTTGGAAGTTATGATGACCTGTATACAAAATGGACTACATTGAGGCATGAAAGGGACCAAACAGTGCTAGAGTTCATAAATATCTTCCATACCTTGTGCACCAAGATGGGTATCAAATATTCTGAGCAACATATGGTACTCAAGTACTGTGTTGGTCTGCATAGATACATCCATACACAAATGGTTTTTCTGGACATCTCCTCCTTGGACGTGACCTATTGATATGAAGTCAAAATCGAGTAGAAGTTAAACAAAAGACGCGACAATTTTGGTTTGGGAACCCCTCACAATAGAAGCAAGTCAAGGGAAGCTCCAACTTGTAGAAAAAAGGGCAGAGAAAAGATGGAAAGCCTTAGGACAATCATTCTAAGCCACAAACAAACAAGGATACTCAAAAGATGATGAAAGATACTAGGAAGTGATATGACTTCCATAAGATCCCTTGGAATAAAAATGTTGATTTCCACTCAAAGAAGTCATTGGTGGCTGAGGTGAAAGATTCTAAATCAGATGCGAGTTCTGAATCTGAGTTAGAACAAGAAAATGGGAGACAGATCGTTGACGTAGAACCTAGTGCGACCATTTCTACCACCAAGATATTGCATGGTGAACCTGATGAGCCAGAGGAAGGAAAGCGCCTCTTTCATTCACATATGTGGGTGAAAGACACCCCACTGCACTTCATTGTTGATAGTGGTAGCTATAATAACCTCATCTCAGCAGAGGTTGTCAAGTGGTCGGCCCTGCCGACAACACCACACCCACAAACCTACACCATTGGATGGCTCCACCAAGGAAGTGATATTTGCGTCAACCAAAAGTTCCTCATGTCGTATGAAATCAATCACTTCAAATATGAGGTATTGTGTGATATTTCTCCCCTTGAAGTTTGTGATGTTCTTTTGGGCCAACCTTATTGATGGAAACATCATGTTGTATATGAGTCTAGGCCTCATAGTGTTATTATTACTTTGAACATGAAATTGTACAAGATACCTGAGGTAGTCCCACCTAGTGCCATTTCCTTGATCTCTTCCAAGCAATGTAGGAAATTCATCTCTCAGACCAAGAAGTTCTTCGTGATTCATTCTTAGAGTGAGTAAAATATTGTAGCCACATACAGGTCCTCCATGGCTGAACTCTCCACGCATCAGAAGTAGGTGGATAAGTTCGTGGAAGAATACAAATACATATTCTCCTTACCTACTGGGGTACCTATGCACTGTTAAGTCAAGCATTCCATTGATTTGACCCCCAACACACCGCTACCCAATGGGCCATTCTATCGCCACTCTCTGTTAGAAAATGAGGAGATCAAGCGTCAGATCCAAGAACTACTCCAAAAGGGGCACATCCGACCCAACTCATCACCTTGTGGAAGCCCAATCGTTCTTGTGTAGAAGAAAGATGAGACCTCGCGACTTTGCATTGATTATCGGGCCCTAAATAAAATCACAGTCAGGAACTGGTACCTGATTCCTCGAATCGATGATCTCCTTGATCAACTCAAGGGGGAAAAATACTTCAGTAAGATTGATCTGAAGTCTTGATACCATCAGGTCCCACTAGAGTAGGCAAATGTATGGAAGACTACCTTCAAGTAAAAATAAGGGAATTTTGAATGGTTGGTCATGCCCTTTGGTTTGACAAATGCCCCAACAAATTTCATGAGGATGATGGAAGATATCTTGCAGTGTTTCAATAATTATTTTTTAGTGGTGTATCTAGATGAAATCCTCATCTACAACAAGAATTGGGTGGAACACTTGCAACATATTCAACAGGTTCTGCACACTCTGTGACAACACAAACTATATTCCAACTTGGAAAAATGATCCTTCGGCATGGACAGGGTCTAGTACCTAGGATACATTGTTGATGAGGATTGTGTGCATGTGGATCCGACTAAGATCCAACTCATCCATGACCGTCCATCCCCAATCATGCTCATTGAGCTTTAGAGCTTCTTAGGCCTTGCCAATTTCTATCATAGGTTCATGTTGGGATTCTCCCATATTGCATGAGACCTTAGCCAAGTAACCAGGGGTGGTGGTAAGGAAAAGTTTGTGTGGGTCTTTTCCCAACAACAAGCACTCGATTATTTTAAGTAGAACTTATTCCCAACCCCAGTGCTTTCATTACCCGACCTGCAAAAACCCCATGAGATCAAGACAAATGCTTTAGACTATGTTATGGGTGTATTTCTCACTCAGCATGGCCACCCCATGGCCTATCATAGTGAGACACTATTAGATTCCATTTGTAAGTACCCTAATTGTGATAAATAAATGTAATCCATTGTGCAATCTTCCTGCTAGTGGAGGCATTACATTCTCGGGAAGGATACAATCATCCACACTAATCATAATCTACTACAGTTCATGCAGACACAAGAAAAATTGCATAATGACCGCCATTAGAAGTGGTCCACATACTTGCAGTAGTTCCACCTCAACATCAAGTATAAGACAAGAAGTACCAACCACATCACTGATTTACTCATTTGACCTCCAATTGTGTCACTCACCACAGTGCTAGAGTCTTGTGGAAATGAGACCTCTGGATGGCCCCACCTCTATGATAAAGATCCTGACTTCGCCACCACCTACCAGATGTTGAGTGTAAACAAAGCTATCACTAATTTCCATCTTCAGGATGGGCTGTTGTTCCATCTTGGCCATCCCTGCGTTCCATCAAACAAGTGAGTGAATTTGAATTGGGAAGCCCACTATAGTCGAGTGGCATGACACTTCGGTGTAGAAACGACAATGGCAATGCTGCAACAACATTTCTACTGGCCAAAAATTTGACAGGATGTCAACAAGTTTACTAGGTCTTGCATTGCTTACATTATTGCCAAACCAACCACTGAGAAACAAGGAATGTACACTCCTCTGCCTACTCCTGATAGGCCCTAGGAATCCATATGAATGGACTACATGTTGGGCCTTCAATTCACCAAGCAGGGAAATGACTATGTTTTTGTGGTTGTTGATTGATTTTCCAAGATGGTGATTCTAGTCGCCTACAAGAAGAGCATCACAATAGAGGCCACTGCCAAGCTCTTCTTTGAATGAGCATGGGTACATTTTGGGATACCACAAAACGTTATCTCAGATCAAGACAACTGTTTCCTCAACACATTCTTGTCGAGCCTCTGGTCACTACTGGACACCAAGCTCACCAAATCCACTACCTTCCACCCCCAGACAGATGGCCAAACTGAGGTCATCAACTTGATGATCATGCATATCCTATGCATGTACAATTCCAGGTACCCCTGCACATGGGATGAGATTCTTCCCTATGTTGAACACAACGACAATAAATCCATACATATCTCAACCAACCACAACCCCTTTCAGCTGGGGTTGAGATTTCAACCATTGGGTCCCATGGATGTTGCACTACCCATTGCGGCCACCCAGGAAGACTTGTCCCATGCTCAAACAGAAGCTAAAACATCCACCTGGTTCATTGAGCCGATCCAACACATTCACCAACAGGTTCAGGATATTTTGCAGAAGTCCAATGCCAAGTACAAGCAGCGCCATGATCAACACTGGGAGCCACACAAGTTTTAGGTGGGAGACAAAGTTTGGTTGCACTTGCAGAAAGAATACCTTAAATGACACCATCAGAAGCTTCGTCCACTTTGTTATGGACCTTACACCCTCACTAATACTGTGGGAGACAATTATTTTGAGCTCAACACATCCCCCTTCCTTGGATTGAACTCAATGTTCAAACTTCAATGTGGATCTCCTTCGGCCATATTTTCCACCATTATTGGACACCTCAGAGATAACAGAACAATTGAAACCAGCATAAATCAAACCTGACTACATGGAACAAAAATGCATTGATTATATCATGGACACACATGTCAATGGCACTCACCAACAGAGGATCCATCTTTATCGGGTTGTCAAAGCATACCAACTCCTGCACCAAGGCAAGTGGCTCACCCGGGGCCAAATTCAACAGAAATTTCCTCATCTGATGGGGGAACTCAACACAATGGAGAACATTTATTTCTAAGGGGGGAGGATTGATCTAGGTGGATATCGGTGGCCACTCACCTATTCCAACTATCTCATCTTGACAATTTTTTAGTTGAACAATTTTTTCCTAGTTTTCGGGTCTTGAACTTTCGGGGCCATTTTGAGGCCCTAAACAACATTTTTAGGTCTCACCATAGTCAAAATGGAGACAAAGTCAAATTTTGATAGCATAATGTGTAATCCTCGGATAGACCTTTCCAATGGGCTACCGTGCACCTAAAACAAAGATAGTATGCAAAATTTACGACCCTAGGAAGTTGATGTACTAACTTACCCGAACATGGCCCACATGACTTTTGGCGCATCATCTCTTAGGGTTAGGTTTTTGGATGTCTAGGGTTTTGAAATTCATGTTTATTGTAAAAAGGATTTTAGAGACTCATTTTACTCACCTTTTTGTGAATTAGCGCAACTGTCACATCTCTTCTCAGAGATAAGCCTCCATCATTCTAGCGATCTTGTTTTCAATCCGCATTTTACAATTTCAACATATTTATTTATTGAATAGAAGTCATTTTTACTGAATCTTTGTTATTGTTCCTTGTGTCTCTGCGTTAATAATTATAATAATATGCATTCATTCCATTTTTCTCATAAAATCCATATCACGTAGTAACCTATATGAAAAAATCCACAAGTATTAGTAAAGTCAACCCTCTAAAATCCTCATAGAGCATCTTGGTAATTAGGAAAATGCAATTTCTGTTAGAAACTTGAAGGCCGAGAAGTTGGCTTTGGTCTGGAAAAATCTACTAGACTTAGAAATTGAGGGAAGTTCAGACCCCTGGTTGGTATTAAGGAAATAAGCCCAATGTTAAAGAGAGGCAAAGTATTTAAAAAAAATTAATAAGAAAAGAATGAGAAATGAAAATTTAAGCTTTAAATTTGAAATAAATGAAATTTAGAATTTAATGCATCGTGATTAATTAAGCTTCTCTAGAATTTGGTAAGAAAGGAAATTTTATAGGAATTACACAGTAAATTTGATGTCCAAAAGGGAAATATTTGGGAATAGTAACTATTCCCTGAAAATAACAAGGATATGCATGTAAATAGGAAATTAGTGAATTCTATACGAACATATTTTTACCATGGAGGATTTTATTACCGAGAAATGTAATATTCTGGAAAATAAATTAAACAAATAATTTACATAAATTTATAAATGTAAATGTGTAACTCTATGTTTTCTAGACAAAGTTGAACAAATGGAAAGGTCTGGTAACTACTGGTTAATTCCAAAATTTACCATTTAATGTTCTAATACTTGAATAATAAGGATGGAAACTATTATACTACAACCATAAATTTATGCCTGGTGCATAAGTAATGGAAAACTTGAAATATTTCCCTTTTGGGCAAAAGTTTAAATTGTGCTAAGATTTTCCTACTTTTAAGAAATTTTCCATGCACAGGCCGCTCAACACTCCTGGAAGAATTCTGGTAAACATATTATTTTTAATTATTTATTAAAGGCATGTGAAATATACTTTCCTTCTCTCTTAACACATAAATATTTATATTTATGTTAATATTAATTTGTTGGAGCACATAGAAGGGAGCACATATTTGGAGTGTGATGCCCAATGGAGTTTTAAAAATTACAATATTAAATATTAAATTATGCTCATTTGTAATTGGCCTTTAGAGTCTAGCCATTGGAGTAAAAGGAAGAGAGTGTTTGAATGAAGAGTGAAGCTATCATAGCGATTGTGTGAGTGTTAAATGGTCCCACATATATTTTGTAATACTAAACTTTGATCGTTTTCAATTGGATGTCAGACAAACGAAAGGAGCGCACATGATTTAACTCTGAAGGTTCGAAGTACGATAACCTGGGTACTATAGAGTCCCACATATATTTTACATATTATATGTTTCTCTTTCATAATTGGCCATCAAAATAATGAGAAATGAGTGAACGTTCATAGTGTGATGGCTTGGGTTGATACAAAAATTAATATTTTAATACTTTAACACAAATTCCAAAACCTTTTCAGAGTTGACCATCGGATAAAAGGGAGGAGTACGCATGATTTGAATCCAAAGAGTTCAGAGTACAACTTTAAAGCATTTTGAGTAAAATAACTCAAATATTATAAAGTTAGAAAATATACAATATTGCATGTGAAGGAGGTTTGAAATACCTGAAATAATATATAATATTAAATACATTTTAATTACTTTTCTTTCCCAATATATATATATATATATATATATATATATATATATATTACCGTGCAAAGTCATTAGCCAGGTTCTTTGATTTATATGTTAATCAAGGTTAATAAACCTAAGTATATTACAGTTTAATTAATTATATTAAAACAAAATGTATTTATATTATAATATAATTAATTAAACTATAAGATAATCATTACAAGAGTCGTATTTAAATTAATACCAAAACCCTTTACAGGATATAAAATTCCCAAGGGAAAGAGAGGGAAACTAAATCCTCTTTAATTATCAAGACACAATTATTAGGGTAAGTAAAATGTAATTATTGGGGGGGGGGGTAATTAATTTTTGGAGACTAATTGTCCCTAATGATGATTAAATAAATAAATATCGAGGAGTGGTATTTTAAGAAAGTATTGATTAAGTAACTTAATCAATTTATGGGAAATGGACAAATGCCAATCTCTGGTCGAGCGAGCCTTTATACTCTATGGTGACGTGGTGCATCATGATGGGTCCACGTGTCAAGTGGATATTGAGCCACATGTCACATTAGGATATAAGTACACAATGGCAGCAATGACCAAGGTAGTAAGCGAGATTCAATCTTAGCCGCATATCTTGGAAGGTCCCATATAACATAAGTGTAGTTGGAACATGAGAAGGTTCGTTAACCGTCGTGCCAGTTGGAAACTACGAAGTAATCAGATCCATTGATGTTCCAACCTCAAGGGCTATTGGATATGTAGGTCATATACACCAGAGTATGTGTAGTTTGAGAGAGTTTGTCATAATATTTTAGGTGCGGAAAATATGCAAACCTCGATACGAGGACTCCAATGAAGAAAAAAATATTCAAACCAGCGGACGGGGAAGTCATATGGCTCAGGTTGTGAACGCCATGTCAGTGCCATGTCAAATAAAAATAGTGAAGGGGAACCACGTGGTTTCCATGTGACACTAAAGATGAACTCAATAAATGAAAGTACATAAACTTTGGGAGACTATAAATTTTGATCTAGAGCTTAGTTCTGAACATGGTCATAGTCATTGGAAGGATTTTGATGAGAAGAAGATGAGAGTAGCCTCTAGAAGAGGCTTTGAGATAATTAAGGAAAGGAAAAAATTTAATACACCATCCCTTAAAAAGGTACTTAGGGGGTTTGGTGTGTTACATAGTGGTATTAGAGCAGACAACAACACTTGGCCTACTCAGGATCATGAAAGAGTCAAATACATTTTATTAGATAAATTTTAAGGGGGAGGGCACCCTACCCTGCCCTATCCATAAGAGCTTATTTAAACTTTATTACTGAAAATAGGGATGAGACATTTTACTGTTTTTACATGTTTTAAATACAAATTGTATGTTGTTGTTATATGCTAAATGATGAAGCTGATTTCACATTAAAAAATTACATGTGATGTTCATAAATTAGTGGATAATTAACTAACAGAAAATGTTGTTATCAACACTTAAATAGTCAGTAGATAGAAAGGAAAAACTACAATATAAATAATGGTGACACATCATGAGATGGGAGAGAGCTCCCATAACAAAGAAGAAGAGTCCGATGAAAGGAGAGTGGTGGAAACCCCTCTGAATTTGGATAAAACTGTAAGAAGCCTCATGGCATAATTATAAAGTTTTAAAGCAAACAATGAGAGGCTTATAAAGGAACAAGAAAATAAAACTGAAATAAATGCAGTTTGTTGCAAAGCCTACTAGACATACAGAGGCATCTACAACACGAGCCAACAACCATTTATGTGGAAAAACATTAATCCAAGAAAACCCAGAGTCCACCTAATATAGAAAAACATGGCTCTAAAAATAGCAATGTTTGAAGAAGCACCTCAAAAAAGTCCCAACATGGAGCCAAGAGGCATTCTAACGTCAAATATTCACCTGAAGAATCCTCTAGTAAAGAAGATGACAACTCCAAGGAACTATCTAGTAGTGAGACTAGTTCACATTATTAGAGGAGAAGAAAGAGGAAGAAACATTCCAAGAGCCATGACCTTTAAGTGTTTAAGAAATCCAAACCACCCACTTTTGATGGAGAAATTAAAAAGGGGGAAGAAGAAGAAGTTTGGCTGCTTGGCTTAAAGAAGTACTTTAGAAGCCATGATTACTCTGAAAACTTGAAGGCTCGAATAACCATTTTCAACTTGAATGGAAAGGCTTCCATTTGGTGGGAGGACCTTAGAAATGTGAAAGGAATTCATGAGAAGGAGTTGTCATGGAAATAATTTGAGAAATACTTTAAGAAGAAGTACCTGTCTGAAAGGTACTATGATGAAAAGACTAAGGAGTTCGATGAAATCAAGTTAAGATAACTCACCATAGATGAATGTTTCAAAAAATTTCTTGAGTTGATGAGGTATGTGCCCTACATAAAGAATGAACAAGTTAATATGAAATGATTTATTAATGGGATGCCTCAATCCTTCCAGGACATAATTGATTTTGATGAACTTAAGACCTTAGAAGATACTATTCAGAAGGAACACACTGCTATGAACAATTCAAGAACAAGGAAGAACCACATACATATCAGAAGAAGAAAAGTAAACTGAGATTCAAGAAGAAGGGGTTTAAACCCTCAAGATTTAAGAATAAAGAGAAAATCTCTAGAATGAGCCTTCCCTCTAAGAGTGTGTATCAACAAATTTTTTCATCTCAGAGTGGAAATAAACCCTTTGGATCAACCCCAGGAAAGACTGATAATACAATGAGAGAACCATTGAAATGTTGGGGATGTGGAGAAGAATATTTGTTGAGGGACTACCCACATAGACAACATGAAAATAGGAGGGCATACAACATTAAGGAAACAATCGCAGTCAATGATGTGGCTAGGATCATTCCACAAATTTAGGCATCCATGGATAATAGACAAGATGACCACCAAGCTTCAGTGGTGAAGATGGAAGGTATGATTTCCGACCATCTTGTTTCCATTTTAATTGACCCTGATTCTAATTTGAGTTATGTTTCCCCTCAAATCATTGAGAAATGTAAACCGTAACAAGAAAAACATGCTAAAACATGGATGGTACAACTAGCCACTGGAACAAAAAGAAAGGTAACATAAGTCATAATGGCATGCCATTTCATCATGAATGAGCTATCTACCCAAGCAACCCTAAACATAATTCCTTTAGGATATTATGACATGTTGATTGACATGGGTTGGTTGACTTCCCATAAAGCCAAGTTGGACTGTTACAATAAAACATTAGAGTGTGAAGATGATAAAGGGAAGAAAATAACCCTATAGGGAATTCAAAATCCTGTCTCAGTGAGACAAATATCATCCCTTCAAGTGAAGAAGTATTACGGAAAAGGATGTCCTTTATATGCAACACAAGTACTGAACTTTGTTGAGGACAATAAACCAAGACTGGAGGACCATCCTATATTGAGAGAGTACAAAAATGTGTTTCTAGAAGAGGTACCAGGTTTACCTTCAATAAGAGATATTGATTTTTCAATATAACTTGTACCTAGAGCAGTGCCAATGTCTAGAGAACCCTATACAATGAGTACACTGGAGCTAGTTGAGCGCAAAATACAACTAAAGGAGATGTTGGAAAAAGGTTACATCCGACCTGGTGTGTCACCTTGGGGAGCACCAACTTTATTTATGAATAAGAAGGATGACACACTCAAGTTGTGCATAGACTACATGCAACTCAACAAGATGAAAATTAAGAACAAGTATCCCTTACCAAGAATTGATGACTTGTTTGACCAGTTAAGGGGTGCTATAATTTTTTCCAAGATTGAATTGAGGTTTGGATACCATCAAGTCCAGATTAAGGATGAATACATCCACAAAACAACCTTTAAGACAAGATATGAGCATTATGAATTTGCGGTAGTGCTATTTGGGTTTACCAATGCACCAACCACCTTCATGTGCTTGATGAATAATGTGCTCAACAAGTTCTTGGAAATATCTGTGTTGGTTTTCATTGATGATATCCTAATATATTCTAAGAACAAGGAAGAGCATGAAGAGCACCTAGAGTTAGTGCTTCAAGTGCTAAGAGAGAACAAGCTCTATGAAAAATTTAGTAAGTGTGACTTTTTCCAAAAACAAGTCCATTACTTAGGCCATGTCATCAATGAGGAAGGGGTGGAAGTTGATCACGACAAGATCAAATCCATTATGGATTGGCCTACACCAAAATAAGTAGTTGATATTAGATCCTTTTTGGGCCTAGAATGATACTATAGAAAGTTCATACGAGAGTTTTTGTTGGTTGTGGAGCCTGATTATCTTCCTCATTCAGAGGTTTTTTTCAGCCGTTCTTGGACCCCATTCCCTAACGGGGTGATGTGGGGGGGATTCCCCCCCCACAATTGTCACTAGGGGGGTCCAGGGGGTGATGGGGGCGATGATTTTTTTTTTTTATCTCCCCCTGGCGGGGGATTCGGGGGCAGTGCCCTTGAAGAGAAATATTGGAAAAAATTTCCTTTTAAAATATTGTAATTTCGTAGTTAATCTGGACCATTCATTATAAGGTCGCAAATATTTCGATAGAAGTTATTTTTAGGGTTTTTTTTCCTAGAAGGAAACCCTCTTTTATGAGGGAATTGTATTGCAGCTGTGTATGATGGTGAATATTGTATTCTGAGAGAGGAGACTGTAAGAGAAAGAAGAGAAAGTTACAGTGGGTGTGCTATAGGTTGTATCCCTTCATTGGCTGGATAATAATAAATAAATGACCTAGCAATTTATTTGGTGGATGTAGCCCACACTGGGTGAACCATTTATATCTGTGTCTATATTGTATTGTGTATCTTTTGTGTTTTATTTTAACATTTGTCTTATATTATTTCTCCACGATCTTGTTTTTCTAACAATTGGTATCAGAGCGAAAGGTAACTCGTAGGAAAAGAGGGTTCTTGGTTCGAGTGGGAGGAATGGTGGAAGATGGAAACTTTAGGGTCGATAAATTTAACATCCAAAACTACTAGTTATGGAAGATGTAGATGACAAATGATTTATATCAGGAAGATGTAATCCTACTAGTGGGAGGAATAAAAAAGAAGCCAACGACCATGAAGGACAAAGAATGGGAGGTTCTCAACAAAAAGGCACTAGGAACGATATCACTGATCCTAGAAACGCTGGTGGCTTTAAATATTAAAAAAAAAAGACAATGAATGAGTTGATGGATGCATTGGATAAATTGTATGAAAAACCCTCGATGTCCAATAAGGTATTTATAATGAAGATATTATTTAATATGAAGATGTTGGAAGATGGGTCTATTGCAGATCATTTAAATGAATTTAATATCGTTACTAATCAACTAAGTTCTATAAAAGTGGACTTTGATGATGAGGTTAGGGCTCTTCTAAGGTTGTGCTCATTTCTAGAAAGATGGAACGACTTGGTCATGGCTGTAAGTAACTTTGTCTCTGGTTCAAACACTTTAAAATTTGATGAAGTTGTTGGTGTTATCCTTAGCGATGAAATGTGATGAAAAAGAACAGGTGAGACATCAGGTAATGCGTTAAACATGGAGAACAGGGGAAGACAAAAGGATAGAGGAAAGGGATCAGGGAACCGTGGGAATTCTAGGAAGGACAGATCCAAATCCAGACTAGGAAATATAGAGTGGTGGAATTGTGGGAAGAAAGAACATATGAAGAAAGACTATAGAGCTCCAAAGAAACAAAAAGATGGACAACAAGAGAAAAATCAGGAAGCAAATGTAACATGTGATGTGTTACAAGATGCTTTGATTCTTTCTGTAGATAATATTTTTGAGTCTTGGGTGGTATATTCGTGGGCTTCATTTCATGCCACACCCCATAGGAAACATTTTCTAGATTATGTTCAAGGTGATTTTGGAAAATTTCATTTGGGTGATGATGCATCATGCAAAATTGTTGGAATGGGAAAGGTAAAAATAAAGCAAAGGAATGGAAACCAATGGTTGTTGAAAGAGGTAAGACATGTTCCAGATCTAAGGAAAAATATGATTTCAATAGGGTAGTTGGAAAGTGAAGGCTGTATATCTATATTTACAGATAAGACATGGAAGGTCACCAAAGGATCACTGGTGATAGCAAAAGGAGAGAAGGCAGGTACATTGTATTTATGTAGTGGTAATACTGATTCTTCTATCTCTTTAGCTTCTACAAGAGTGGATACAACACTATGCCATCATAGTCTTAGACACATGAGTGAGAAGGGGATGTAGATACTTCAAAAAATAAATTTGTTGCCAGATCTTAAACAAATTGATTTGGATTTCTGTGAGCATTATGTTTATGGAAAACAAACGAGAGTCACATTTCTCAGAGTTGGAAAAGAAGAGAAGAGTGAAAGGTTAGAGCATGTACATACAAATGTATGGGGACCAAATCAGGTATCATCTCTTGGTGGCTCTCATTATTCTGTTTCTTTTTTTGTTGATGCAACTAGAAAAACTTGAGTTTATTGCATTCGACAAAAATCTGATGTTTTTGATACTTTTAAGAAATGGAAATCTTTGGTTGAGAATGAGTCAGGAAAAAGGTTGAAGTGTCTTAGATCCGACAATGGAGGTGAATATTGAAGCAAGGTGTTTGATGAATACTTTTCATACCATGGGATTTGTAGAGAGAATACAGTTCTAGGAACACCACAAAAAAATGGTGTGTCAAAAAGGATGAACATAACAATCATGGAGCGTGCAAGGAGTATGAGATTGCATGATGGGTTTCCCTTATAGTTCTAGGTAGATGCTGTCTATACTAATGTTTAATTAATAAACAAAGGAACTTCAAACTCTTTGAATGGTGGAATTACAGAGGATGCATGGATAAGTAAAATGGTAAACTATTATTTTTTGAAGACTTTCAGTTGTGAAGCATTTGTCCATATTGATAAAGAAAATAGAACAAATATTGAAGCAAAATCCAAGAAGTGTACCTTTATTGGATACATTGTTAATGATTTTCTTTATTTCTTATGGGATTGTGAAAATCACAAAATCATTAGGAGTAGAGATGTCATATTCAATGAGAAGGTCATGTTCAAAGATCAATTGCAGGGAAAGAAACAGGAAAAAGAAAAACCATAATACATAGTGTTTGATGAGATCACTAAAAAAGAAATTCCAAAGGTACCAAAAAATCAAAATGTACAACCACATGAGCAATAAGTACCTAAAACTCCTGCAAGTGTTGTTAGAAGATCTACCAGGTGAAGTAGACCCTCTGAACGATACTCTCATTCATTGTATTATTTATTGTTCACTGATTCTGGTGAATGAGAATGTTATGAAGAGGAAATGCAGGTAGACACTAAAAAGAAGTGGGAGAAAGGCATGAAAGAGGAAATGGATTCCTTGGTAAATAACCAGACTTGGGACTTGGTTTAGTTTCCTGTAGAAAAAATGGCATTGAAGAATAAATGGGTTTACAAGTTGAAGGAACAAGATGGAGGAAAAAAGCGGTACAAGGATAGACTTGTTGTAAAGGGGTTTGCACAAAAGAAAGGTATATATTTTGTTGAAATATTTTCTTCTTTTGTTAAGATGAATTCAAGATGGAAGATTATTTATATCAGGAAGATCTATTCCTACCATTGGGAGGAATAACAAAGAAGCCGACGACCATCCAGGACAAAGAATGGGAGGTTCTCGTCAGAAAGGCACTAGGAACGATATGAATGATCCTGGCAATGTTGGTGGCTTTAAATATTTAAAAAAAAAAGACAATGAAGGAGATGATGGATGCATTTGATAAATTTTATGAAAAACCCTTGACGTCCAATAAGGTATTTCTAATGAAGATATTATTTAATATGAAGATTTCGGAAGGTGGGTTTGTTGCAGATCATTTAAATGAATTTAATATGGTTACTAATCAACTAAGTTCTGTAAAACTAGACTTTGATGATGAGGTTAGGGCTCTTCTAAAATTGTGATCATTTCTAGAAAGCTGGAACGGCTTGGTCATGGCTGTAAGTAACTTTGTCTCTGGTTCAAACACTTTAAAATTTGATGAAGTTGTTGGTGTTATCCTTAGTGAGGAAATGTGACGGAAAAGCACAAGTGAGACATCAGGTAATGTGTTAAACATGGAGAACAGGGGAAGACAAAAGGATAGAGGAAAGGGATCAGGAAACTGTGGGAATTCTAGTAAGGGTAGATCCAAATCCAGACTGGGAAAGATAGAGTGCTAGAATTGTGGGAAGAAAGGACATATGAAGAAAGACTACAGAGCTGCAAAGAAACAAAAAGATGGACAATAGGAGAAAAATCAAGAAGCAAACGTAACAGGTGATGTGTTACAAGATGCTAATTTGATTCTTTCTGTAGATAATATTTCTGAGTCTTGGGTGGTATATTCATAGGATTCATTTTGTGCCACACCCAATAAAAAACATTTTCTAGATTATGTTCAAGGTGATTTTGGACAAGTTCATTTGGGTGATGATGCACCATGCAAAATTGTTGGAATGGGAAAGGTAAAAATAAAGCAAAGGAATGGAAACCAATGGTTGTTGAAAGAGGTAAGACATGTTCCAGATATAAGGAAAAATCTGATTTCAACAAGGTAGTTGGAAAGTGAAGGTTGTATATCTATATTTACAAATAAGACATGGAAGGTCACCAAAGGATCACTGGTGATAGCAAAAGGAGAGAAGGTAGGTACATTGTATTTGTGTAGTGGTAATACTGATTCTTCTATCTCTTTAGCTTCTACAGGAGTGGATACAACACCATGCCATCATAGGATTGGACACATGAGTGAGAAGGGGATGAAGATACTTCAAAAAATAAATTTGTTTCCAGATATTAAACAAATTGATTTGGATTTCTGTGAGCATTATGTTTATGGAAAACAAAAGAGAGTCATATTTCTCATAGTTGGAAAAGAAGAGAAGACTAAAAGGTTAGAGCACGTGCATACAGATGTATGGGGACCAACTCATGTATCATCTCTTGGTGGCTCTCATTATTAGGTTACTTTTATTGTTGATGCAACTAGAAAAACTTGGGTTTATTGCATTCGACAAAAAATTGATGTTTTCAATACTTTTAAGAAATGGAAAGGTTTGGTTGAGAATGAGTCAGGAAAAAGGTTGAAGTATCTCAGATCAGACAATGGAGGTGAATATCGAAGCAATACTTTTGATGATTACTTTTCATACCATGGGATTCGTAGAGAGAATACAGTTCTAGGAACACCACAAGAAAATGGTGTGTCAAAAAGGATGAACATGACAATCATGAAGCATGCAAGGAGTATGAGATTGCATGCTGGGTTGCCCTTACAATTCTAGGTAGATGTTGTATATACTAATGTTTACTTAATAAACATAGGAACTTCAATCTCTTTGAATTGTGGAATTCCAGAGGAGGCATGGACAAGTAAAATGGTAAACTATTATTTTTTTAAGAATTTCATTTGTGAAGCATTTGTCCATATTGATAAAGAAAATAGAAC
This sequence comes from Picea engelmannii, assembly GCA_009831015.1. Classification (NCBI taxonomy): domain Eukaryota; kingdom Viridiplantae; phylum Streptophyta; class Pinopsida; order Pinales; family Pinaceae; genus Picea; species Picea engelmannii. The sequence continues at coordinate 1,839,066 of ML778661.1, read as the reverse complement.
AAATATTGAGGCAAAATCCAAGAAGTGTACCTTTATTGGATACACTGTTAATGATTTTCTTTATCGCTTATGGGATTATGAAAATCACAAAATCACTAGGAGTAGAGATGTCATATTCAATGAGAAGGTCATGTTCAAAGATAAATTGTAGGGAAAGAAACAGGAAAAATAAAAACCATAATACATAGTGCTTGATGAGATCACTAAAAAAGAAATTCCAAAGGTACCAAAAAATCAAAATGTACAACAACAGGAGCAATTGGTACCTGAAAATACTGCAAGTGTTGTTAGAAGATCTACTAGGTTAAGTAGACCCTCTGAACGATAGTCTCATTCATTGTATTATTTATTGTTCACTGATTCTGTTGAATGAGAATGTTATGAAGAGGAAATGCAGGTAGTCACTAAAAAGAAGTGGGAGCAAGGCATGAAAGAGGAAATGGATTCCTTGGTAAATAACCAGACTTGGGACTTGGTTCAGTTTCTTGTAGAAAAAAGGGCATTGAAGAATAAATGGGTTTACAAGTTGAAGGAACAAGATGGAGGAAAAAATCGGTACAATGATAGACTTGTTGTAAAGGGGTTTGCACAAAATAAAGGTATAGATTTTGATGAAATATTTTCTCCTGTTGTTAATATGACTTCAATTAGGACTATTTTAAGTCTTGTGGCAGTATAATATTTTCATCTTGAACAGTTAGACTTAAAAACAACTTTTCTCCATGGGGATTTGCATGAAGAGATTTATATGCAACAACCACAGGGGTATGCGGTCAAAGGGAAAGAAAATTTGGTATGCAGGTTGAAGAAGAGCTTGTATGGCCTAAAGAAAGCTCCAAGGAAGTGGTATTTGAAGTTTGACAAGTTTATGATAGAACACAATTTTAGTAGATGTCATTTTGATCACTGTGTTTATTTTAAAAGGTTAGAAAATGGAAATTGTATTATCTTGCTATTGTATGTAGATGACATTCTTGTTGCAGGGTCTAATATGTAGGATATAAATGTGCTCAAGAAGAAATTAGCTAATTCATTTGCGATGAAGGATTTGGGTGCTGCAAAGAAAATCCTTGGTATGAGAATAACAAGAGACATGAAAAATCACAAATTGACATTGTTTCAGGGTGAGTACATAGAGAAGGTGTTAGAGAGGTTTAGAATGTAGAATGAAAAACTAGTTAGTACAAATTTGGCCAACCATTTCATATTAACCAAGGAAATGTGTCTCAAGACACAAGAGGAGATATAATACATTCATAGGGTCCCTTATTCATCAACAGTTGGTAGCTTGGTGTACGCGATGGTTTGCACAAGACCAAATATTGCACATGTAGTGGGAGTTGTGAGGAGGTATATGAAGAATCCAGGTAAAGCACATTGGAAGGTAGTAAAGTGGATTTTCAGGTATTTGAGAGGTACTTCTACTCATGCATTATGTTTTGGAGGTTCAGACACTTTTCTACAGGGATATGTTGATTCATATGTGGTAGGTGATAAAGATAGTAGGAGGAGCACCACATGGCATGTTTTTATTGTAGGTGGAACAATAATAAGTTGGATTTCAAAACTACAAAAGGTTGTTTCACTTTCAACAACAAAAGCAGAGTATGTTGCTGCTACAAAGGCTAGTAAAGAAATGATTTGGTTACAGAGGTTTATGGTGGAATTGGGAAAGAAGAAGGAGAATAACAGGTTGTACCGTGACAGTGAGAGTTCCATTCATCTTACAAAGAACTCAAACTTTCATTCAAATACTAAGAATATATAACTCAGGTACCATTTCATACGATCTTTCTTGGAAGATGGACATTTGAAGTTGGAAAATATACATACTAGCCAAAATCGTGCAGACATGTTAACAAAGGGAGTAACCAGGGAGAAACTGAGTTCCTACTTAGTTTTAGTTGGTCTTAAAGCATGAAGGTGAAGATGAGAAATTTGCCAGGTCCAAGGTGGAGTATATTCCATCATGTACAACAATAATGGAGTTGTTGTGATCAGTCTCCAAGTGGGAGATTGTTGGTTGTGGAGCCTGATTATCTTCCTGATTCAGAGGTTTGTTTCAGCCGTGATTGGATCCCATTCCATAACGAGGGGGTGTGGAGGGCCTTTCCCCCCCACAACTGTCGCCAGGGGGGTCCGAGGTTGGGGGGGGGAAACAAAATTTTTTGTATCCCCCTTGGCGGGGGATTTGGGGGCAGCACCCCTGAAGTGAAATATTGCGAAAATTGCCTTGTAAAATATTGTAATTTCATAGTCAATCTAGACCATTCATTATAAGGTTGTGGATATGATGGTAGAAGTTATTTTTAGTTTTTTTTTTTTTCCCTAGAAGGAAGCCCTCTTTTATGAGGGAATTGTATTGTGGCTATGCATGATGAAAAATATTGTATTCTAAGAGAGGAGACTGTGAGAGAAAGAAGAAGAAGTTACAACAGGTGTGCTGTAGGTTTTATCCCTTCATTTGTTGGATAATAATAAAGGAAGGACTTGGAAATTTATCTGGTGGAAGTATCCCACACTGGGTGAACCATGCATATCTGTGTCTCTAATGTATTGTGTATCTTCTATGTTTTATTTTCGCATTTGTCTTATTTTATTTCTCCACGATCTTGTTTTTCTAACAATTTTATAAGATTGATTATCCAATCATCTCCCTTCAGAAAAAGGGATTCAAATTCATTTGGACAGTAAAGTGTGAAGATAGTTTTTAGCAAATTGAAACCCCTCTTAACCAATGCACATGTGCTAAAAATTGTAGACCCAAAAAATGACTTCCTTGTGTGTACGGATTCCTTCAAGGAAGGACTTAGAGGATTCTTCATGCAAGCACATCATGTGATTTGCTACAAATCTAGAAAATTGAATGAACATGAAATCAATTATGTGACACATGACATGGAATTGGATACCATAGTACATGATTTGAAAATGTGGAGGAATTACCTCCTTACTTATGATAGACCATATTGGGATGAGATATTTGTTTGACCAACCCAAACTCAATGCTAGACAAGCTAGGTGGATGGATCTCCTTAGTGAATTTGATTTTGAAAAAAAAAATATCAAGGAAAAATAAAATAGAGTGGATGATTCCCTCAATAGAAGAATGAAAGCGTTTCACTTGGAATCTATAATAACATGTGAATCAAATATCAAAGAAAGGGTTAAAGGTGCAAAATAAACCAATGATTTTTTAAAAACTGTAAAGGCACATCTAGAGAAAGAACCTACATGAATGAAGTATGGGGGCGATCGACTATTGGATGATGGCCTATTAACCTACAAAGGTCGTTTTTATATTCCAAATTGTGATGAATTGAATAGGTTCATCATGATAAAATACCATATACTAACCATCTTGTTATCATAAAATGATCACAACCACCAAGAAACTGTTTTATTAGCCAGGAATGAAAAAGGACATAGTTGATTACTTAGCTAAATGTTCATAATGTCAACAGGTTAAAGTGGGGCACAAACACCTAAAAAGGTTTTTTCAGTGCTTACCAATTCTAGAATGGAAATGAAAAACCACCTCCATGTATTTTATCACTAGATTTCCTAAATCAACCAAACAAAACAATGCCATTATGGTGGTTGCGGATAAACTAAACAAGGATGCTCAATTTATCCTTGTAAAATCAACCTACAAGGAAATACATATTGCCAATATTTTCATGAAAGAAATATTTAGGCTACATGGTATACCTAGAAGGAAATCATATTAGACAGAGATACAAAATTTACTTCAAATTTTTAGAAGTCTTTGTTTGCTGGTTTTGGGACTAAATTGTTATTTAGTACAACTTATCACCCTCAAACTGATGGATATATAGAGAGGGTAAACCAAGTGATAAAGGACATGTTAAGGATGCATGTGATGCACCAACCCAAGAAATGGGAAGAATACCTACTACTGATAGAATTTAACTACAACAATGGCTATCAGGAGTCATTGAAGATGAGTCCTTTTGAGGCTCTCTATGGTAGACAATGAAATATTCCAATCAACTGGAATAACCTAGTGGAGGGAATAACCCTGAGGCCATATATGCTCAGGATATGGAACAACAAGTAATTTAGATAAAACAAAATATGAAAATATCTTAGGACAGACATAAGAGCTATGCAGACCGAAATAGGACTCCTAGAGAGTTCAAAGTAGGAGATCATGTGTATCTCCAAATTAGACCTAGAAGAAGTTCCTTGAGGATGGGAACTTGTGCCAATATGGCACCTCGATTTTGTGGACCCTTCGAAATTTTGGATAGAGTGGGGCCTATAGGCTATAAAATAACATTTCCTCCCACAATGAAAGTGCATAATGTTTTACATCTTTTGTTACTAGAAATATGTACATGATTCTAATCATATAATTGTCTGGTCTATGATCCATGTGGAACTAGATGGATAATTCCTTCCATAGCCACAATGCATACTAGACAGAAAATAAATCCCACTCAAGAATAAAACCATTGCATAGGTCAAGGTGCAGTGGAAATACTTTGGTCTAGATGAAACTAAATGGGAAATGGAGGATGCCATGAAACAAGCATACCCATTTTTTTTCATTGTTGTACTAAAGATCACAATGATAGGTAGAACATCGAGGACGATGTTCCTTTAAGGGGGGGTATTATAACACCCTTGCTTTCCCCAACTTGTAAATATAATTATGTTATTACTAACATACTTTGTGCATGTCTTTTATGTGTGGATTTTGGAAAATGATGAACCTTTGTTAAGAAGGTAATGTAAATGTTTTCTGTTATTAAATTAAAAAAAATGGAAATTGTTGAAAAACTATTGAAGGTGTTGCCAATGTAGATTATGATGCATGAGAGGGGATGGTGAGGGGAACCAGTAATGATTGAGATGACCCCTCCCAGAAGAGTGCTCTACTAGATTTAACATACCCAAACCTAGAATAGTCCTCTGTCCTAGAGAATTTAATTACTAGTCAAGCTGGTAGTTGGGAAGTCTTCCTCAAGAACCAAAGAGGATATGGGCAAAGTACCCCATCTAGAAACTTTCCGATCTAAACCATGATTTGGGAAATGGGCCCATGAAATATTGTTGTAGAAGGTAATAAAAAGAGGAAAATCATGGAAAGAAGGTAGATGAGACACATGAATGGGTCCGGGGACAATTTCTGAAGAAGAAGAGCATGTGCAGCTCTCCGATTCTAAGTAGAACTGAGAAAATAAACTATTATGGGTATATAAACTGTTGGAAAGTGGTTTCTAATCAAGATGATAAATGAGGCTATATAAATTGAGTGATTGAGTGAGAAATCATATTTCCCCCCCTTGCTTGGTGGATAAAATACTAGACTATTAGGTTCCTGTGGTAGAACGAGAGTAACCTTTGTCCCTTGCTGTTTGATGAGGAAAATAATAAATCTCACTCATGGCATCATACTCTGGATAGGGGGTGGTCAACTGTGAAATACACCAAGAGTAGTTGTTCCTATGGTTGGGTGGAAAATGGCACACCCTTCAAGAATTGCCAATTATTTATAAGTTTTAGATAAGTTTTTTCTGTGTCTTGTATTGTCATGACTAGTTTATTTTATGCTTTCGATTTCCCGTGTTAGATAATTGCAGAATTTATTATCCTGTTCAAATGTTGGAATTGTCACTCTGATCGTCTGGCTGGATGGGAAATCTGAAATAAAGTTTGGAAAACGCATTCTGTTGTTGGTTTTCTACCTGTCTTTGTTTGGAAATGGAAGCTTTTAATAATGGGTTATTAATCAGATTAGGAATAAAGTGTTGGACGATCACCTGCATTAACCTATATGAAAAAATACCCAAGTATTAGTAAATTCAAGCCTCTAGAATCCTCATAGGTCATCTTGGTAATTAGGAAAATGCAATTTCTGTTAGAAACTTGAAGGTCAGGCAGTTGGATTTGGTCTCTCTGTTGGTCTGGAAAAATCTAATAGACTTAGAACTTGAGGGAAGTTCAGAACCTTGGTTGGTATTAAGGAAATAAGCCCAATGTTAAAGAGAGAAACAATATTTAAAAAAAATAATAATAAGAAAATAATGAGAAATGCAAATTTAAGCTTTAAATTTTAAATAAATGAAATTTAGAATTTAATGCATTGTGAATAATTAAGCTTCTTTAGAATTTGGTTAGAAAGGAAATTTACTAGGAATTACACAATAAATTTGATGTCCAAAAGGGAAAGATTTGAGAATAACAACTATTCCCTAAAAATAGCAAGGATATGCATGTAAATAGGATATTAGTGAATTCTGGTACGAACATATTTTTACCATGGAGGATTTTATTACCAAGAAATGTAATATTTTGAAAAATAATTTAAAGAAATGATTTACATAAATTTATAAATGTAAACATGTAATTCTATGTTTTTTTGACAAATTTGAATGAACATAAAGGTTTGGTAACTACTAGTAAATCCCCAAATTCACCATTTAATGTTCTAATACTTGAATAACAAGGATGAAAACTATTATACTACAACCAAAAATTTATGCCTGGTGCATAAGTAATGGAAAACTTGAAATCTTTTCCTTTTGGGCAAAAGTTTAATTTGTGCTAAGATTTTCCTAGTTTTAAGAATTTTTCCATGCACATGCCGCTCAACACTCCTAGAAGAATTATGGTAAACATATTCTTTTTAATTATTTATTAAATTCATGTGAAATATACTTTCCTTCTCTCTCAATGCATAACTATTTATATTTATTTTAATATTAATCCGCCGTAGCATAGAGAAGGGAGAAAACATTTGGATTGCGATGGTCAATGGAGTTTTAAACATTACAATATTAAATATTAAATTATGCTCGTTTGTAATTGGCCTTCGGAGTCTATCCATTTGTAACCTACCCAACCCCTAAGTGTCCTTTTAAAGGATGGGGTGTTAGAATTGTCTCTTTTCTCAACTAATCTCAAATATTCTCTTCTCCAGTGTCATCATCTTCTGCTTGTCGAGAACCTCCTAACAGTGGCATTTTCTCTCAAATTTAAGCTCTAGATTGAAGATTATGGACTTCCCAAGGTTCTTTGGTTTTCGACTTCTATATTATTGACACATGGTGTCCATGTGACACCTCAACGCACTTTCCATCTAACATGACGACTACATTGCACCTATGTGGTGCATGTAGATTCTACCACGAGGAGGTTCCTCTTTGCGCAAAACCATCATTGTTATCACTCAGAATATCTGCCAGTACCATCATCACTCACCTTTGATGGATACAATATCGAAGGATATTCCATTTCGATGCCATCCTTTCAGAGCTAGAATGACTTGAGAAATTTAACTACTCCAAAGTCAAGGTATCGAGGTATATACCCCTCTCCTTGATGGATGATCGTAGACATAAATCAAAATCTCCCAATAGACAGTCGAGATTGATTCAGGGCCTAATATTCTCCCACTTGGTTGACCCCACTCGACTCATCCACTGATGGGTGAGTGACACCCGTTGCTCTAAATTTACTCTGGCTACCTTGCTGGAATGCCATGCCAACCATGTCATTATGGATGCATTCCTTTTGACTTAGACGATACTCATGACAGATCGATGGCTATCGAGCTATCTCTCCATGCCTCGACCTATGGTCGATATCTTCCTCCTATCAGACTCAAAATCCTAATACATCGAAGGATTACTCTGAATCCTTCAAAGTCTCACTCCGAAAACAATCAATGCTATGCCAACTCAACCCACAATCCATCCAGTCACCTAATCATCTACTGACACACGTCTTCGCACGGATGCTCCTCATCAACTCTCACACTTCCAACTTACTAGTGGGACCCATAATAATCGATGACTGGAGATACATCCCTCCCGCTTCCAGAACTATGACTCACATGGGAACGAATTCAAATTCCTTATTTCAGAGTTATTCTCACAACACATGAGATTTCCTTTAGAAGGCTTCACTCCAGAAGTTTTTTTTCAGAGTATCTCATTCAGAGTCCTTCCCACGATGTACGAGGGATCTCTCCGACGTGGAAACTCTAAACAATCCACCAATCAACGATCACGATCTATTCAGATCAACGATTTTGGTTCTTCGTTGAACAACACAGGGTTTACAGAATCATAACTTTTCTCTCTAAGGACTTAGCCATTTTTTGACTTCTATAATACTTTTATTTCTAACTTTCGAGAACTTAACATGATTGTGTGACCTTTGCAAACTTTCAAACTTAACGTTAGATCCTTGCATGATTTGCAGGCTCTCCACACAGGGAACCTATAGAGTATTCGAGAAAAATAAGTTTGTATCTATTCATTTTTATGATTTAACCAATAAAAAGTATACATCAATACATAACTCATCTTACAACATTCAAAATCATAGGTTAAGTATACAAACAAACTCTTAGATTTAGACATTTATATAAATAATTCATAGTCATTTTCAATACAGATGAACACTTATCCGATACATAAATGTTCCAATCCAACTAACTGAGAGAAGACACCTCTGATCCCAACCTTAGGCCTTGTTTTAGAGTCACTTCCTACAACACACCACCCCCATACAAAGCCATGATACCACCAAGGAAATTGACTCAGTAGGGTTCCAAGTCTGCAATGATCCAAGAAGGTTACTCTCCTTCTTCCTCTGACACAATAAAAGTTTCCACCTCCCATTGAGCTTTGAGCCTCTACAGGTTTATCAAGTGGTTTCTCAACTATATTTCCTTTGCACAAGGGATTCCTTTCACTGCTCAACAATGTAGAAATTTCAATACAAATTAAGTATTTCCTGCGATTCTCCCGATCTAAAAATTATATGCCACTGTTAAATACATAATCGATTCTACTAATAATGTTGCAGAAATTAAACCACGATCACAAAGTGAAATATCAAGAACACATAACACAATTTTTTTTCCAGGAAAGCGTAAAGCTAAAAACCCCACTATCATATATTATGTATATCATGGATCATGAAACAATCTCATACAAAACTCTAATCCAAGAGCTCTCAGTACAATACAATCATCTCACACTGTCATACACAAATTGACAAATTCATGTGCCAATATTTTGTCTCCAGACAACCTGCCTCCTCTGCACAATCCCTGCAATTAGAATTCTCACAATGAATTCAAATTGCCTAGTTTGCACATGCTCATGAGCATATCCACTGCATGTGTGATTGCATGAGTGCACTTCACTCGAATCACAACTGATAGACAAACTGTCCCTTTCATTTGTTATCTCAACTGGGTCTCCACTGGATCTGACATGCATGTAGTTAACCATGGTGAATCTTCAGTTGCATGTGAGTTCACTGATTGTGAATTAATTAATAATTAATTCACTGAACTCTCACTAGTGCAAGTTTAGTTACAACTAGTATAACCGATCTTAACTCACTTAACTACACTTATAATTATGTTACAACTCCAAATCACTCAGTTATAAATGAGATAATAGATTAATATTTATTGTCCAATTTATTTAAGGGAAAAGTAAATTAGACACATGTTTCTTGTTGAATTTTCAACACTCCTTCTCAACAAGAAACAGATTATCCTTCACCCCAATCCTGTCTCTACGATATTCTAATTTTCTCCCGATGAGCGCCTTCATCAGAATGTCTGTATCTTGATCTTCCGTAGGAATGTATTGAAGCAACATGATCTTCTGCTGCACACAATATCTGAGATGATGATATCAGATATCTATATGCTTAGATCTATCATGAAAGACATGATTAATCGAGAGTTTAACGCAACTCTGATTATCACAATAAATCACTGTTAGATCTAAATGAGAACCAAACAAACCAACCAATATATTTCTCATCCAGATAGCCTCACATGTAGCTTGAATCGCTGCCATGTATTCCGCTTCCACTGAACTAAGTGCCACGGATCTCTGTTTCCTGCTATACCAAGAAACAACTGTATATCCGATACTAAAGATCCCCCCTGATGTGCTCTTTCTATCCGTTGGGCTGCCTGCCCAATATGCATCCGTGAAGCCATGCAACTTCACCTCATCCGTCTGTTTGTACCATAATCCATACTCAGATGTGTCCTTCAGATATCTCAGGACATGCTTACCCTCCTTCCAAAAGAGTTTGCTAGGCTTAACCATCACTTGACTTAGTTGGTTAACCGCATAGAAAATGTCCGGTCTCATGTTCACTAAGTACATTAGTGAACCTACTAACTATCGATAGACAATAACATCCACTACCTCTCCAGAAGTAGCATCCTCTTTCCTCAATTTTCCTTGAAGAGGAGTATCCATGGGTTTGCATCTTTCCATGTGAAACTTACCCAGTATCTCCCTTGCATACTTGCCTTGAGACACAAAAAGTTCACCATCTCACTGCCATATTTCCAATCTAAAGAAATAATGAAGGCGGCCCAAATCCTTCATCTCAAACTCGTTTTCAAGGTCATCCTTGCATGAGTGTATCATCTTCTCATCGCCAGTCAATATTAAATCATCAACATAAAGCACAATGATTAAAATCTTACCCTCCACTACAATTTGGTATAGTTTTTCATCCACTTCACTTTTGGTGAAGCACAATCCGGTGAAATAACTGTCTATCCAAGTGTACCAAGCATGGGGTGCTTGCTTCAGCCCATACAGTTCTCTCTTGAGTATGCACAAATGCGAATCTTTGTCAAAGGTCTCAAAACCTTCTGGCTGTTCAATGTACACTTATTCCTCAATGATCCCATTGAGGAACACAAATTTTACATCCATCTAATGAATGCGCTAGCCCATCTGCGCTAAGAGTGCAAGGATGGATCTTATGGAAGAGTACCTTGCGATAGGTGCAAAGGTCTCATCATAATATATCCCCTCGATCTGTGAGAAGCCTTGGGCCACAAACCTGGCCTTGTATTTATCAACACTCCTATCAACAACTTTCTTTACCTTGTAGATTCATCTCAAACCTACCACTGATTTGTCGACCGATCTTGGGACAATTTCCCATGCACTATTTTTGACAATGGAGTCATACTCCTCTACCATAGCATCAACCCAAGTGGTATCCTGCACTGCTTCCTGAAAGGAAGATGGTTCAGTCACAATACATTTTCTCATGAGAGCCATGTATCCAGTAAATCGACCAGGAGTCTGTCTTTATCTGCACTGTGAAGTAGGGGCTCCTACATTCTGTGCAACATCTAGTCTCAATCTGTCAGCTTCAGTGGTGTGCTTTCTACCATTTCTGATGGATGGCTCTGCTTGAGTGGTTTCCTCCACTCCATGAACCTCCTCATGTGGCTGATCCACATCTTGAGACTCATCTTTGGGAACCAGTGGTTCCTATTCTGCATTCAAGTCTAGCTCCCTCTCAAGCGACAACCGCATGGCTTTCCCCTCATCGAATTTTATATCCCATCTCATAACAGTCATATTACTGTTTGAAAAATACACACGATAATTATGGGGTGTTTCTCTGTACCCAAAAAATATCCCAACTTCAACAGTCAGTTCCATCTTCTTCCTGGAATCCTTGGTCACATGCACATAAATAGATGAGCTAAAAATTTTAAAATGAGAAACATTAGGTTTCTTACCAGTGAAATCTTCTTCAGGTGTACTCATGCCAAGTATTCTATGAGGACAATGGTTTTTCACATAAATTGCAGTATTGCATGCTTCCGCCCACAAATGCATTGGTAGGCCCTGATCATGCAACATCACTCGTGCTACACCCATGATCATTCTGTTCTTTCTCTCTACGACCCCATTTTGCTATGGGTTATGAGGCACTATGAGTTCTCTTCAAATTCCTTCTTTGCTGCAAGAGTATTTGAATTTGTTAGAGATGTATTCTCCACCATTATCACTCCTTAGAGCCTTCACTTGCTTCCCCGACTCTTTCTCCACCAATGCTTTAAACTCACAAAACTTTGAGAATGTTTGATCCTTCTTCTGCATGAAGAATATCCAACATTTATGAGAAAAGTCATCAACAAAAATAATATAATACCAATGTTTTGCTATTGAAGCAATCGATAATGGTCCACATACGTCTGTGTGAACTCTCTCCAGGATTACCGAAGCACGGTTCTCCTTTTCATGAAAGGTGGAATTTACATACTTCCCCAGGGTCCACCCCTTGCATTGATCTAACTGAGCAAGTGTTCCCATTGGAAGTCCAATAGATATTTGCTGCATGATCTTCAAGGCTCCACGATGAAGATGGCCCAATCGCCTGTGCCATAATTCGCCCTCATCCCGACTCACCACTTTTTCTACCTTTCCCACCATGGCACCACAACCATCTATCTCCAGCATGTAGAGATTCTTAACTCGAATCCCTATCTTCTTGACTTGACCCGTTTCTTTATGTCACATGAAATCTTTTCCATCACTGAAAACAACATCATAGCCTATGTCCTCCAACATTGTGATTGAGACCGGGTTTTTCTTCAGACCTGGAACATGCATAACATTTTTCAATTGAAATGGTTTACTTGACTCCCTTTGAAAGGTAATGGTACCAATACTAGTCACACTGTATCATACATCGTCTCCCATCTCTATATGCATTCTGAAATCTTTCTCCTCCAAGTCACTGAAAGACTCTTTATCTCCCGTGATGTGGTAGGAAGCGCCACTATCCAAATACCACACCGATCCCAATGCACTTGAAGCCATGCATGTGATCAAAGAGAATTCAAGTTCAAATTGCGATACAAGAGCCTCACCAGTTGCAACTCCAACAACCATCCCTTTCTTCCTATTCTGCGGACAGTTAGCAGTGAGATGCCCATGTTCGTGACAATGAAAACACTTCACTTTGGACAAATCCATCTTCTTGACTTTAGACTCGGATTTTGAATGGATTTTCTTCCCTTTTCCTTTCCTTGCCTTGGAAGTCAAAGAAAAATCCTCTTCATCATCACGCTTTGATGAAGATCCACCTCTAGTGTTCCGCCTGAACTCCTCTTGCACTAGATCCAACCATAGTCGTTCCCAATCTGACAATTTTCCCTTCCATTGGCAGAGTCTTGATAATTGTGCCAACTCTTGGGAAGTCCTAGGAGAGCCAAGCTCACCAAATCATCAACAACGACTGTTATTCCCACACTTCCAAGCTCATCCCGACATTGGACAAACTTCGTGAGATATTTTGGAATGGAGTTTCCCTTCTCCATCTTGATCTTCCTGAGTTGATCTTTGAGCGCCAATTTCCTATGGTCGCTGCTATTTTGGAACAGATCCATCAAAACCTTCCACATTGCATGTGGTGTAGTTTTCCCATGGAGACTTGAGACAATGTGGTCTCATAGTCCCTCCAACAAAATCCTCCTCGCCTTTGCCACTTTCTTTTTCCATGCATCAAGATTTGCAGTGTCTGTCACATCCGGCTTAGGAACATATTTGTCAATGTAGTCCTTCAAGCCATTGTCTTCGAGTACTACCTCCATCCTGTCCTTCCAAGCAATGTAGTTCGAGATGCCCTCGAGTGCATACTCCAACCTCAAGCCATTGAAAGACATTTTGATCTTGAATCAAATGTAGCACCAAGAAAGTCCTGCAAATTCGAATTTTATCCAAACACAAAATCAACTACTGCAATCCCTCTTTCCTTGGGAGGTTCACACCCCACCCGAGAGCATCCTGAGGGAAGTTATCACCCTACCAGTGTCTATCCTGCGAACTATTTGAGAGAGTTCGCACTGTAATGCACTGTGGGGTGACGGAAGTTCACACCTCTCCTTCAAGAAGCCCGCAAGAATCTTAATGAAGTTCACACCTCTCCTTTGAGTAGGGTGCAAGAATTTCTACTCCTAGAAATGTGCATAGTTTTCAGTACTAAGGTTCACACCCTGCTAGAGACAGGACTTGCGAAAATACTATTATTTTCGCACCTCACTTCCGTGGCTCTGATACCATGTAGAAATTTAAATACAAATTAAGTATTTCCTGTGATTCTCCTGATCTAACAATTATATGCCACTGTTAAATACATAATCTCTTCTACTAATAATATTGCGGAAATTAAACCATGATCACAAAGTGAAATATCAAGAACACATAACACATAAGTTTTTCCGGGAAAGCGTAAAGATAAAAACCCCACTATCATATATTATGTATATCATGGATCATGAAACAATCTCATACAAAACTCTAATCCAAGAGCTCTCAGTATAATACAATCGTCTCACACTGTCATACAAAAATTGACAAATTCATGTGCCAATATTCTGTCTCTAGACAACTTGCCTCCTCTGCACAATCCTTGCAATTAAAATTCTCACAATGAATTCGAATTGCCTAGTTTTCACATGCTCATGAGAATATCCACTGCATGTGTGATTGCATGAGTGTACTTCACTCAAATCACAATTGATAGCCAAACTGTCCCTTTCACTTATTATCTCAACTGGGTGTCCACTGGATCTGACATGCATGTAGTTAGCCGTGGCGAATCTTCAGTTGCATGTGAGTTCATTGATTCTGAATTAATTAATAATTAATTCACTGAAATCTCACTGGTGCAAGTTTAGTTACAACTAGTACAAATGAGCTTAACTCACTTAACTACACTTATAATTATGTTACAACTCCAAATCACTCAGTTATAAATGAGATAATAGATTAATATTTATTGTCCAATTTATTTAAAGGAAAAGTAAATTAGACACATGTTTCTTGTTGACTTTTCAACAAACAGTCCCTTGGCGACCTCCCCTTACAAGTGTCTGTTTCTATCCAGTAAGCACCAAGCTGCAACCCACTATTTCTCCAGTTCAAGAATCTGGGCCATCTCTGTTCATGGTGATCATCAACAACTCGAACATGCTTCCTATTTTCTTCCAGAAAACTATTCTTTTCTTTATAAATCAACACATTCACACTTTTGTGCTCTATCGCTTGTCTCTGAGCCTTTTTTCTTCTCGGTCTTCTATTGCCTCCTTAGTCCTTGGTTATCGTCTCCATTTTTTTTGCAAGGTTTTTATTACTCTTCCTTACTATCCTTTGTGTGTCTGTGTTTTTCCATCTCCAGTATTCTTGTCCATCCCCTCAGGATACATGCAATATCCTGTAGACATAACCTATAGTACACCCTTTGAAATATGAAAGGGGTGGTTTGTGGTACATTCCTTGTCAGTTATTCAATTGGCCATTATTTCTCTGCATGGGACAACTGCCACATTCATTACTACTCAACCACCTCTATTACCTTTTCTTTAATAATCACGTGGTCTCCTCCATCAGTTTAATGTGTTGGAATGTGGAGTCAACATGTTTGTAAGCATATATTTTCTCACTTTGCAAGCATCCTATTTTCTTCACTGATGCATCTCATCTCCATTTCAATCAACCATCCCATCATTCCTCTACCTCATCAATTTCCTCTGGTGTATCATGGCTAGTACTCATCAAGGTTGTTCCCTTTTAGTCATCAGATTGGTGTTTATATTAAATCAAAACACAATTACATGCCTCATAATGTTTATATATGAATTTTGTGCATAATTACAGTCTTGGGAGAAAACAGGGTTTACACCATCAGAGTGAAAGGAAGAGAGTGTTCGAATGAATATATAAGCTATCAGAGTGATGACGTGAGTGTTAAATGGTCCCACATATATTTTATAATATTCAAATTTTCTCATTTGCAATTGGAAATCAGACAAACGAAAGGAGTTCACATGATTTAACTTTGAAGGTTCGAAGAACGATAGCCTGGGTACTATAGGGTCCCACATACATTTTATAATATCATATGTTTCTCTTTCTTAATTGGCCATCAAAATAATAGGAAATGATTGAATGTTCAGAGTGCGATGGCCCAGGTTGATATAATATTTAATATTTTAATACTTTAAAACAAATTCCAAAACCTGTTCAAAGTTGACCATCGATGTTGACCACCAGACAAAAGGGAGGGGTATGCGCAATTTGAATCCAAAGAGTTCGGAGTACGACTTCGAAGAGTTCAAAGTACAACTCCAAAGAGTTATGAGTATAATAGATTAAATGTTATAAAGTATACAATATTGCATGTGAAGGAGGTTTGAATTACCTTAAATAATATACAATATTAAATACATTTTAATTCCTTTTCTTTCCATATATATATATATATATATATATATATATATATATATATATATATATATATATATATATATATATATATACATACGTAAAGATTACGGTGCAAAGTCATAAGCCTTTGATTTATATGTCAATCTAGTTAATAAAACTAGGTATATTACAATTTAATTAATTATATTAGAACATAATATAATTAATTAAATTATTATTTAATTATTACAAGAGTGGTATTTAAATTAATACCAAAACCCTTTACAAGATGTAGAATTCCCAAGGGAAAGAGAGGGAAAGTAAATCCTCATTAATTACCAGGTCATAATTATTAGGCTAAGTAAAATGTAATTACAAGTTGGGGGGGGGGGAATTCATTTGTGGATACTAATCATCCCTAATGAGGATTAAATAAATAAATACTGAAGAGCAGTATTTTAAGAAAGTATTGATTAAGTAACTTAATTAGTTTATGGGAAATGGACAATGTCAATCTATGGTCGAGCGAGCCTTTGTACTCAATGGTGACATGGTGCATTGTGATGGTGCATTAGGAGTGTAGATTTTAACCTTGTACAATATTTACTGCAAATAGATTTTCAGTAAAAGAACAAAAAATATACAATGGCAAATGCAAACATTATACAGAGATTTCTCCCCTGGAAACCCAAACCGGGAAAACCAACATATTCTATATTCATTCATAGTGATACATTTTTTACAATACAATATACATATAGGATCCAACGACATCCAAAACCCTCACATAATGACCTGGATTAGTCAATAAACCTAATTCCTTAACCGAAAATATAAAACCATTGGCAAAAAACCATGTGCCGAAAAACCACCTAAATATGTGACACGTTTCCTGAGGATTTTTTTTTTTTTTTTTTTTTCGAGGCAACTGCCCTCGAACCCACGCGCGGGGGGCTTCACCCCCCTGCACCCCCTTGCGTGCCCGATGCAATGCACAATCTACGCTACTTGTGAAAATAATATAACACATACCCAACATTCTCCCACTTGTTGTTTTCTTTGCATACATGGGGTTACAAGGTTACATAGTAAAAAATCCAGGGCATAAATGCTCATGGATCCTCTACACCAAGAGAACTTCTCAGTGCTCACAGATTTTGTTAATGATTTTGAAACATTCTTCAAAGTGTCCACCTTCATCGGTGATACTTTCTTTTCTTCAATCATGTCTCTCACAAAGTGATATTGAATATCAATATTCTTTGTCTTTGAATGATAAGCCGAGTTCTTCGCTAGAAAAATTGCACTCTGACTGTCACAATTTATCCTTACAGCTTGTTGTACCAACCCAATACTTGAACACAATATTTGTAACCATACTTCTTCCTTACTTGCATGAGTGGCTGTCATGTATTCAACTTCTGTAGTTGAAAGTGCCACTACAACCTGTCTTTTGCTCATCCAACTTATTGCTCCTCCAAACAGGCTAAATACATACCCACTTGTAGATATTCTACGATCCAGATCTCCAGCCCAGTATGAATCCAAAAAGCCATGTATATACACCACTCTGTTCAATCCCGATCTTCCTTCGTATCACAATCCATAGCTAGCAGTGCCACACAAATACCCGAAAACCCTTTTTACTGCTATCCAATGCTCCTTCCCTGGTTTTGACATATACGTTCTCAAAACTCCCACTACATGTACGATGTCTGGTCTAGTACAAACCATTGCATACATCAAACTTCCAATTGCACTCGCATATGGAACATGGGACATGTCCTCCTCCTCTTCCTGTGTCTTGGGACATTGATCCGCATATAACTTTACCCCAATAGGAATAGGAACCTTGATCGGTTTACATTCCTGCATATTTAACCTCTGCAATATTATCTCGACATATTTTCTCCAATTTAACCAGAGTTTCCTCCTTTTCTGATCTCTTTTAATTTCCATGCCCAAAATGAAATTTGAAGAACCGAGATCCTTCATCTCAAATTTAGAGGACAACTGAATTTTCACATCCTAGATAATCTCCTTGTTGTTTCCTATCAACAACATGTCATCCACATACAAGACCAAATAAATCAAATGATCATCAATTAATTTAAAATACACACAATGATCCTCTTTGCTTCTTGTGAAGCCAAGTCCTAGCATATAAGTATCAAATTTTTGATACCACATCCTTGGTGATTGTTTTAAACCATACATGGACTTTTTCATCTTACATACCAACTCCTTCTTTCCCTTCACAGTATAACCTTCTAGTTGCTTCATATATATTTATTCTTCCAAATACCCATGTAGGAATGCTGTCTTCACATCCATCTATTCTACTTCAAAATCAAATGCAACAACAACATATAACATAAATCTTATAGAGGTTAACTTGGCAACCGGAGAAAAAACTCACCAAAATCAATTTCCTCAACCTGGGAATAACCCTTTTCTACTAACCGAGCTTTGTATTTCTCCACTTTTCCTTCTGCATTCAACTTCTTTTTAAATACCCATTTGCTGCCAATGGTATTTCTTCCAGTCGACAACTCCACTAGATACCAAGCCTAATTCTTATCCAAATATGCCATTTCTTCGTCCATGGCCCTTTTCCAGAGTTTTCCATCCTCTGAATCCACTACCTCCCTGACAGTTCTAGGATTATCATCAGTAATAGACAAAGCAAAATTTGAATGAAAATTAGATGGAGTACAAATTTTTTGTAGCCTCACTTCTCGAACCGATTTCCTCAATAGTAGAGTATGAGGATCTTGTTTCTCTGATTCCTATTCTTTTGTAGAGTCTGATTCAACATCCTTTAAATCAAATTCTATTTTCTTTGGTTCTTCCTTACTTGGTAGGACTTCCTATTTAACAACATCCTTCTTTTCTCTAAATACCACATCTCGGCTATACACTACCTTCTTAGTTTATGGGTTCAAAATATTATAACCTTTGACACCATCTTTATATCCAATAAAGATAAACTTTTCAACCTTCTTATCTAGCTTACTCTTGTTTTCCTTTGGAACATGAACATATGCATCACAACCAAATAACTTGAGATGTGTGAGAGAAGGTTCCTTACCAATCCATACCTCTTGTGGAGTCTTGTCATCCAACACTGATGAGGGTGATCTATTGACCAGGTAACATGCAGTACCCACTGCCTCTGCCCAGAATTATTTCCCTAACCCAACGCCACTGAGCATGCACCTCGCTTTTTCCATCAGTGTCTTGTTCATCCTTTCTGAAATTCCATTCTATTTAGGTGTGTATGGAGTAGTCTTCTACCTTGCTATAATGCACTTCTTACAAAATTATTCAAATTCATTCTCGCAGAACTCTCCGCCATTATCTGTCCTCAACACCTTAATTCTTTTCTCTGTTTGATTCTCAACAAGAGCCTTAAACTCTTTAAACCTGTCAAATACTTTAGATTTATTCCTAAGGAAATATATCCAAGTATTCCTCGAGAAGTAATCTATAAATGAGACATAGTACACATATTTTCCCAATGATGGGACTGACACAGGTCCAAAAACATCACTGTGAACTAGCTGTAAAATTCCTTCTTCCCTCATTGCACGAGAGGGGAATCTTACATGATTTTGCTTCCCATATAGACAATGTTCACATAAATCAAAATCCAGAGAGCAGTTAGACATACCTTAAACCATATCTTTATCGTGTAGTAGTTGAAGACCCTTCTCTCCGATATGCCCCAGTCTTTGATGCCACAGCATAACCTTTTCTCCAGAGACTGTAGGAGTTATTTTTTCTTCAACTCCAATATTAGGAACAATGGAACTATTACACCCATCACTAATAGTGCTTCCTTGCAACTTATACAGAGTTCCAAACTGAAATCCCTTTAGCAACACCATTGCTCCTCGAACCATCCTGTCGGTTTCCTTTTCAAATATTGTTTTTACCCCTGCATCGTCCATTTTGATTACATAAATCAAATTTTTGGCCAAACCTGGGATGTGCAGAACACCGGGTTGTGTTCTAATCCTTCCATATATGAGCCTCAACTTGACTTTTCCTCACCCTATGATTCTGGTTTTTGAATCATCACCTAAGAAAACATTACCTCCATCATACCTTTCATATTCAAAGAACCACTCCCTGTGGGGAGTCATATGAAAGGATGCACCAGGGTCAACCAACCATGCCTCATGATCTTCATGTGTTCTTGAAGAAGCCAAGTACACATCCCCTCCTTCTTCCTTGGAGGTCTTTTCTTCTATAGAAGGAGATTCTTCAGATCCCTTCTTTTTCTCAACTTTGGATCTACACTTCTTCTTGTAGTGCCCTTATTTTCCACATCTCCAACATACCTTTACAGAATTTCTAGGATATTTAGATCTACCCTTATATTTAGATCTCCCACTTGAGAACTTAGATCTATTTCTTTCCTGGGAACGTCCTCTTGCAAATAATGCATCTGTGCTCTATCCTTCCATATTATTCCATCTCATCTCCTTCGACAACAAAGATGCGACCAATTCATCGAACTTAAAGGAAGTTGTATTACTACCTATGGCCACAACCAGACTATCCCACGAGTCTGGTAAAGAACACAGTAAACTAATACATTTATCTTCATCTGAAATTTTAATCTCAATAGATACTAACTGACTTACCACAATATTGAAGGCATTCAAATGATTTGCCACCGAGTCTCCATCTCTCATCCTCAAGTTATACAACTTCTTTCTCAGGAATAGTTTATTCACTAGGGACTTAGATTGATTCAACTTCCCCAACTTATCCCATAAATCCTTGGCTATAGCTTCCTTTGACACATTCAATAATACTGAATTTGAGAGACACAGTCGGATTGTTCTCTTTGCCTTCTGATCCAACTTTTTCCAGTCATATGCTGAAGTTCTTGTAGGTGCAATACCTGGATATACCGCGATCCACTGATCTCTGTCCAACAACATATCTTCCATATTGAGCTTCCACAGCTCAAAACTTTTCCCATTAAACTTATCGATCTCCATCTTCAAATTTCTTGCCATTTCTTTTCACCAAAAAAATCAATACCACATATCTCCCACTATAACAAGGATTATCACAGTCCCAAGCCAAACCCTTGACCACAAAGGAATCCCCCTAAATCCAGAAAAGCTCTGATACCAAATGTATATTTTAACCTTGTACAATATTTACTGCAAACATATTTTCAGTAAAAGAACATAAATGATACAATGGAAAATACAAACATTACACATAGATTTTTCCCCTGGAAACCCAAACTGGGAAAACCAACATATTCTATATTCATTCATAGTGATACATTATTTACACTACAATATGCATATAGGAGCCAACAACATACAAAACCCTAACCCAATGACCTGGATTAGTCAACAACCCTAATTCCTTAACCAAAAATAGAAAACCATCAACAAAAAACCATGTGTCGAAAAATCACCTAAATATGTGACACGTTTCCCAACAAAGAGATAGGTACACAATGGTAGAAATGACCAAGATGGAAAGCGATATTTAATATCAACCATCGATATTTGAAGGTCACACATAAGATAATTGTAGTTGGAACATGAGAAGGGTTTTTGGATCTGCAGGTCAGATCCATCAGAGTATGTGTAGTTGGAGAGAGTATGTCATAATGGTTTAGATGTGAGAAATATGCAAACCTTTACGGGAGGACTCCAATGAAGAAGAAAATATTTGAACTAGTGGATGGGGAAGTCAGATGGGTCAGGTGGCGAATGCCATGTCAAATGGAACTAGTGATGGGGAACCCCTTGGTTTCCATGTGACACTAAAGATGAACTCAATAAATGAAAGTCTGAAAACTTTGGGAGACTGTAACTTCTGATCCATAGATCATTTATAAACATGGTCAAAATCATTGGAAGGATTTTGATGAGCAGAAGATGAGGGTAGCCTCTAGAAGAGGCTTTTATATAATTGAGGAAAGGAGAAAATTTAATACCCCATCCCTTAAAAAGGTACTTAGGGGGTTGGGTGTATTACAAAGGTTAAGAGTCATTGTTACCTAGAATTAACCATAGTCATTTTCTAAATTGACCTATGATGGAAGAATACTAATGAATTGATAAAGGAAAACTTAGAATCAAGAATTTGGAGTCACAAGTAGAAGGTATTAGAGACCATCAATAGGTTTTTGTTCGAACATTGGTAAACAAGAGTAAATATGGAGGAGTGGAAACTTTTGGCATAAAATGGGCGAAATCAAACAATACCAATATGGACGGGAAAAGGGTTTTCATTAGGAAGATGAACCTCAAACTTCCATAAGCCCTTTTAGAATTGACGCTAAAACGATGGAGTTAAAGAATTGTGATAATTAGATGGATTTGAATATTTTAAGTAATTAGTTGAGGCACATATAATTCTATCTTAGTTTCTATGGGTTTACTGACATGAAAAATATTTATTTCTCTTGACTAAAAATGGAGACATCTACACTCTCATGGTGGGAAGTCTGTTTCAAGAAAGATTTCTTACCAAACAAAAGTGAGTTGTAGGATAATAAGAATTAAATTAGGACTCTTGTTAAGAAAAAAAAATATCCTATGGAGTATGATGAGGAAGACAAGTTCAAGTGGCATCATTCTAGAGACAAGGACAAGGAGATCAACAATATATAAATGAGTTTAGAAGGAAGTGCATCGAACTAGGTATCGACCTGTTTGATAGGAAGGTGATGGAAAACTACATTGGTAGGTTGTTCAATCACATTAGAAAGGAGGTGATTCTAATTGAGGTTAGGAACCTTGATTATTCATGTGAAAAGGGAATGTATATTGAAGGCATGATGGTGAAAACCCACCAATGGAAAAACATCTTCTCGAATATAGGGGAGAAAGACTCAAGGAAGAAAAGGGAGACATAAAGGATTTTTTTTTTTCAAGGCTACATAGAAGAAGAAATTTCATTGTGAACATTTTAAGAATGATGGGAATGATAAGGAACACTGTTGAGAAGTCCATAGTAAGATTATTTCTAGGAGCTATATTGGAAATAAATTCTTGAAAGTTCATAAAGTGGAAGGTAAAGAGATAAGGAGCATTAGACACTGATGACATAGTTTTGTTGATATCTTAGATGAAGATTATTGACATCCAAAAAGGTGAGATCGCTTAGAAGAAATAATTGACTAGATTAATAAAGTCAATATCCATTTCTTAGTAGATTTACTTAGATACATTCTAAGTTCTAAGTTATTTCATGTGAAAATGAAAATCAAGAGGACACTGGTAAAATCTGTATTTAATTATAGAACTTAGAAGAACTTAATTTATGAAACATTTGTTAAGCAATTAGAATTGAAGATGAATGTGCATCATGAACCTTACTTTTGGGGTGGTTTCATAAGGATGCATATCTACAAATCACTCACTAGTGTAAGTTCAAAATTTGTAAATGAATTCATGGATGAGTTGGAATCAACATTCTAACATTAGATGTAAATAAAATTGTTATTGGTAGCCATTATCCATGTGATATAGATGACATTTCCTTTAGAAGAGACAATAAGTGGAGGTTTATAAAATAAAGACAACCCTACCTTATCAATAACTACAAGGGTAAGAAGATAATATGCTTAATTTTTTCTAATCAAGCAATTTGGAGGTTGATTATTAACAACAATGAATTTGTAATAATTGTTTGTAATACCTAAGGATAATGACATTGCACAATTAAAAAAAGAGGTTTTTGAAATAATAGTGGAAAAAAATAAAGACCCAAGTTGAATTCTATATGAATTTGAGGGTGTTTTTGTAGAACCAAAGGGGTTGCCAACTACAAGGCCAATCGATCATGAAATTTAGCTACTATTAAAGTCACAACTTTAAAATTTTGGTTTGTATCAAACATCCTATGGAGAATTATGAGATGATGAGGAACGTACATGTATTTTTAGAGCAAGGGATTGTCTAACCTAGTGTGCCCCCCTGTGGATATCCAATTATGTTGGTTCCAGAGAAATAAAACACTTGGTGTATGTGCATCTAATTTAAAGCACTAAAAAATATCACTGTCAAGAACCGATATCCATTGCTAAGGATTGATAACTTTCTAAACCAATTGCAAGGAGAAAATTAATTTTACATCCTAAACCTCAAGTATTGATACCATGAAATAAGGATTAAGCAAAGAAAATACTTGGAAGGCTTAAAAGAAAGCAAGAGTTGTTTGAGTGGTTGGTAATATTGAAATCTAGCCTTTGTAATGCACTAACCACATTTATGAGGTTGTTGAATGAAATTAGTAGACCCTCTAGTGGTGTTTTGTTGGAGTTACTTCACACACACCTAGAATTTCTTTTTCCTAAGGTTTTTATTTGTTTATTAGTCATAATTAGTCATTATCCAGTCTCCTATATTTTAGGAGAGAATATTCCACCTGGAGAATATTCTCTTTCAGTTCACACT
>ML778661.1:1777858-1797374 GCA_009831015.1 Picea engelmannii | reverse complement strand
CTTACGAAGTTGGAGGACCCTCATATGTCATCTAGAAGCCCCAAAAGGTCAAAGTAGTCAAAGTGGTTTAAGAGATTTTAAAAGGTAAAAAATAAAGTGAAGTGATGAGTGTATTATAATTCAAAGTGAATACAAAATAAATTGTTTCAATACTAAATTTAATGGAGAAATTAGAAGTGGGTTAACCCTAAAATAAGGAAAGTGGGCCAAGTGACATAGAAGATGTTTTTAAGGAAGCTACTCGGAGAGTATAAATAAGAGGAAAGGCTCTCTCATTTTAATCACACTTGAGAATATTGAATATCTATAGGTGTCTGAGATAACCAAGGATATCTAAGCTGAATTTCCGAGGGAAGCTGAAGAAAAGAAGGCCAAAATGCAAGGAAGGATAAATTCTTTTGATGGTGCTTTCTAAGGTATGTTATTTACAGGTCATCTCACATTTTTTTCTATAATGATTCATACCATGAAATTTCTATTCCATTGAGAAAACATACCCAGGTATCCATGGTAAACAAATCATCTTGTGGGTCGTTTTATTTTGGGACTTACACTCTGTGGAAAATAGGGTTTGTGGCTAGTCCCGAAACTAGTCAAAAACAAGTGTTTCAGGTAAAAACGTCATAACATATTCATAACAGATCCAAATTCAGTGAGACCAAATGTGTTGGTTAGCGTACAATCTTTAGTATTCTGTGTAACATTTTCAGATCAATTCACCAAATATTTCATGCAGGGCATGCTCTACAAGGTCGCTCTCTAGAATAATCCATAATTAAGCAAGGTATGCCATTTTTTCTATAACTCCTTTTATGAGAGGTTCCAAGTAGTGAGACCTGGAGGAGTTTCATAAAAAACACTAAAGAACATTGTGTATCAGTTTCATATCTTTATACATTACATGTTCAAATTTATGATTACTTCAAGTTAGGGTTGTTGACTAATCCAAAACTAGGCATGTGAGACTAAAGAAAATTTTGATGAAAATGCTAGTCTCTTGTTGTTAAAGTTAAGGAAGGTTTGCAGGAATGTGATCATATACACCAAGTATATTACAGAGATACAAATCAGATTTGGATGATGAAATTTATGAGGTATTTTGGTTGAGGTTGGTGCATGGTTGATGCACTTGTTTATGGTACAGGTTGATTACAGGTTGAGGTACAGGTTGATGCATGGTTAAGATTTATTGGTACAGGTTTACAACGATATATCTCATAGTGATAGTGTGACAGTGGTTCCATCATTCTACTTCTACTTCAGGGTGGCAGGATGGGGCAAGGACAGGTGGTTGTAGCCACCTTCCGGTTGTAGCCGGAGAACATAGGGGGTTGTAGCGTCCTTCTGGTTGTAGCCAAATAATTGGGGAGTTGGAGCTTCCCTCAGGTTGTAGCCTGAGAAACTAGGGGGTTGGAGCCTTCTTCCAGTTGTAGCTGGAAAACAAAGGAAGTTGGTGTTTCCAATGAATGTGATTCTTCAAGACATATAAGAAAAAGCATTCTGTGGTTTTCTCCCAATTTGGGTTTCCACGTAAAACACTGGTGTACTGTGTATGTGTGTGATTGTTTATTTATTACTTCTCATTATTGGATAATAATTCTACATTGATATGACATTTAAAGAAAAATGATTATAATTAAGCTATTACTGATTCACCCCCCCCTCTCAGTAATCCAACAATAAGTCGACCCCAAAATCAATAAAAGAAGAAAATTTGTTGCAACCAAGAAGTTACAAGTCAGCCCTAAAGTTAAGTAAAGGAGTTATTTGGAGTAGTATAAATACAAATCAAGAAGCCTCTCATTTAATCAACCAAGTAATAAATTAAGCAAGTAAGAAAGTATGTGATCTCATAGTAAAATTGAAGTAGCGGAGTTGTGCGAAGGAGAAGTCTCGGAGCCACAGATGGGAGAAGGGTTTTTGTGAAACGCCCTATTTGAGAAAACCCTTGCGGGTGAGGTATAGGGTGTTCAATGAGGACCCCACAGGATTCACATGACTCATCATGTGAGGCCCCACGAGTTTCCCAGTTTTTTCCAGTGAGGATGAAGGAAAGATTGAAGAAGGATGTAACGACTACTCCGTTAACACATAAATGTAAGTGAGAAGCGGTAAATTTATTTATTTATTTTTAAAATGCATCAATAGAACAAGTGATATACAACGATAACATACATCAATGTTACACATTCAATTCTCATCTACATCCTACATTGCAAGTTCCATTTTACAACATCATTGCTACTAATAGAATAAATCATATCACAAAAAACAAATGAATGATATCTACCCATCCAACCTACCTGCAAGGTTAGGACCTCCAAGACACATAATCAACGCTCAATTCCATGATTTATCCATTTGATTTTGACCATTCAAGGTCTCAGGACTAGTGACTGTTCTAAGGAACATGGAGATATCTACTCTCTTAAACTACTTTAATCTTTAAGATATATAACTTAATCATGACACAATTAAAGTAAATATATGACTCATTAAACTATTACACCTTCATCAATTCACCAATCAATTTCATACCATAAGAGCTACTCAAATGTTTGATTTCATATCATTGCAAAAACATCGTTATTACCGCATTCATATCATTGTTATAACCGATTGTAAGTTCAACAATTAATAAGTCATTTTTGGAGAACGTTATCCAATAAAATAATCATAACAATTCACATATTAACCTCAACCAAAAATCAATTTCCTTTTAATGTATGCTCTCATTTGAACAATTAACTCCTACATATTTTATTCCAATAATTCAATAATAATTTCAATAATATATATACATGAATGTAGTATCCACAAATTTAATAATGAGTAGCCTATGATGGTCACACAACTACCATTAAAGGTAAGACCCACATCATAATTATACATTCTATTATAATTATAAATAAGAATGATGATGACCAACTAGGTATCTAATTTCAAATCCTTCTATTCTTTTAGATCTTTTTATTTTAAAATATCAATCATAAGATATTAATTCATTAGAAATTACTATGTAATTATTTTTCACATGTTATTATATTGTGGGAAGGGAGGCTGCTTCAATTCGACTTGTAATATTAAGGTAATGACAATTTTCATTTCCCTTATTTTATCTAAACTATAATAATTATAATAACAATTGCTCAGCATTTAAATAAAACCAAGATTAACACCAAGACATGCCTAACATATTGATAGGCGATATTATTATTTAAATTTTAAATTTCTAAGAATTGACTTCCAAGAATAGCATTTTCCAACATATAGCTACAATTTAAACTATAGCACCCATAAAAATTATCAATCGAAATGTAATTAATACCACACAAAGTTTACGAATTAAACATTCGAGATACGAATATAAATATGATGATTGTAAAGGAATTAAAATCAATATTGATGGAAAGTTTTAAAATGACTAAGCATATCAAGACTCCGGGTCGATTAGTTTTTCTATGACCATATAAAAATATAATTCCACATTCTACATTTGCAAAAGATTAGGGTGCATAAAACTACCAGTTAGCATGCATCTAACTCGACAGCTTCCTTGAAAGTGATGTTTATCAGGCAATTAAAAATAATTATTATGGCAATCAAATCTTTGAAATAATTAATCAATTGCAGAGTGAATCCATAGTTTGGATTTGTAAAGGTTTAAACCACCAAACAACTCTAAACTCGTGATTTTCTACCCGTCTTATGGTGACCCACAAAATCTTATATCCGAGTTTTCAAATAAAATTTAAAAGGAAACCAATGAAAGTACGAAGTTCAGACTGTAGTTAATTTACAGAGAGATCATCCACATTTTCCTTTAACAATTCACATTTCAATAAAATTGGTAGTGACTTAGTTAAATTAAATTCCAGAGCTTCTCTCCATTCATAATGACTTGATGAAAGTCTAAAATCAAGACATTTAAATATACCGCAACCACAAAATTTCAACTTACTGATTCGAAAAGAGTACAATGGTCCACCAATCGACTTTTCAAATAAGGATTTTGTAAAAACCCCAATGCTAATCAAAATCGGGTTGACAATATTAATTCAATGATTATACAAATTTGAGTCTGCCGGAATGGAAAACGATAATACATAATCCAATGAATTATACATTCAAATTGTAAATTGATAGAAAACAAAGCTACCATTTTTTTGTTTATTTCAAAAACAACTTATTATATAGAGAACATGATGAAATAAACTCATGGATTAATAAATTTTTGTAGAGACTTGATAAGATCTTTCTTTGGAATATACATTTAATTATAGCGTTCAATAAAATTATAACATCCAAAATTCAACACAATTAAGCCACTACAATTAAATTTCTAATAAACAAACTTTCTCTTGTTACAATTACAATTTTCAGAAATAAAAATACCAGAACCGAATGAAGATGGTGGGTTGAGGATGTCCTCCAATGTCTTTCACTCCTCCTATTATCCTTCTTTCTAATCACAGATAATTCATCGGTACATCCCAAACAATGCTAGGGGTACTCTTCTTCCCCCTTAGTCCCCTGAGCCGTAAATGGGCCACACACAAGAAACCAATAAACAATAGCTCCAAGGTTTGCCTCGCAAGGAAGAGATTCCAATATTTCTTCAATCTTGGTATCCCAACTCTCACAAGTAAAGTACATTCTACAAAATTTTTGCAACATAACATTAGCAAGAATAAGTGAGCTTGATTTCCCTTCTACCACATTTGTTTTATATAAAAGTCCTCAATGACACATGTCCTCATGCGCAATTAATTCTCTTTTTAATTAATTTAGTTAGTATTATTCACCCACACACTTGTCACCCTCTCCCAAAGTTGCATAAGTAATTACCATTTTTATTTTATTTAAAAAGCCAATTTCCCTCACATTCCCCAATGTGTTTCTATTTTTGCTCTTAGTTGTCCCTTTGTTCCCCAAATTCTCATTTAATGAGTGTCCCCTAACTAGAACTTAGTCAGAGTTGGATTAGGAGTCTTATTTTAGTTAGACTTAGTGGTAGCTTGACTCAAGATACTTATTCTATGTGTACACCTATTCTCTCATGTTTTATTTCTTTCTATTTTAAAATCCATTTTATTAATTTCATGCACACATGTGCAATTTATCCATTCTTTTAAATTTTTATTTATCTTCTTCCTAGAGTTTGATTTTATTCTAAATCCTTTTAATTTATTTAATATTTTAACTAGTCCCTTAATTAAACTTAGACTTGAACTTAGTCTATAACTTATGCTTAGACTTTTGTTAGGATTTTTAATTGATAATTTACTGTTTAATTAATTATTTTATTCTAACAAGGTCTAATCACTTCAATGTTTTCTAGGCCACCAAGATTTATCGACTCAAGTTTTTAATTATGTGACATGCCCTTCAAGACACACCTCCGTGCTCCAAGGGTGCCACTTGCCTTAGAATTGTTTTGGAAGTTTGTCCGACCCTTGGAGTCAACACTCCACTCGGCCGACTTTGTGAGAGACTATTGGTTTTTGTTATTCTAGTTTATCAGTTATCTACTGTGATCCTACCTTACTGTCATAGATTGACCCATGTCCAGATTTAACAAGCTTCCAACAAAATCCCTCTAAAACTATCGACCCCCCTCGTAAACCAGAAGGAAACACAATACATAGGGTGTACTGCGTAGTCTCACCCAAGATAACTCGATGGGTGGCTGCAATAATCAGGTGCTTACAACATGGGAATGAGTGGATATATTTGGTTATACCTTGTGATCTTTATTTATTTAGTCTAACCTCTTGATTAAAGTAGTCATTCATGAATATAGAGTATCAGATCTTAACTAGTTTCATTCATCTAACATTCAATACTTAACAACAACAAAGATGCATACATTCAATCACATAACACAAGTGTTACCATGGTTCGACCCATCTTGGTCTACGTCCACAAAGATTTGGCTCTCAAGCTCTTTATTATCTCTCAACAATATGTCATGCCACACGTGTTTACAGTCTTGGGTCTTTACACTTCCTACAGGCTTCCCGATCCTTGTGAGGCTGACTAGATCACACCAGCCTCCACAACCTGCGATCTAACCCTTAGGATCGAGTTTCTCAATGCTTCTTTAGCTCACCAGCTTATGAAATAGTAAAGTTCTTACAAACCTTACAACTTCCAGACTCTCCCTCTGTCCTTTTCTCTCTCCGTGATCCCCTCTGTCTCTCCCTAGAATTCCTAAGTACTACATATATATATATATATATATATATATATATATATATATATATATATATATCTTTGGCTCATTAGCCATTACATTACATTTCAAAAACCCTAACCCTAACGTCATTAGGTCTCCCTTGCATGCCCGCCTCGCATGTGCTGCTTTTCCTTCCAGTTGTACTTTCTTCCCTTCGTGCTTCTTTCCCCAAAAATAACCTTTTCCCCAAACTGGGTCTGCGTCCAACAGGCCCCCAACACTAGCATGTGGCTCATCCTAAGCCACCTATTCTTTGCGTGCTTCCTCAAAAACTCCTACAAGAGTATGGAACTTGTATTCGAGTTCCATTCCTTGTGTTTGAGCCCGCACAATCTTTACTTTGAGCGCATCTAACACTTGCACTGTGATCTCCTCATTGATCATTTCTGTGCACTCTGCCAATGTTTGTGCCATGTTCTTCTTTTCCTCCTCTACTTGTGCAATGACCTCCACTTCTAGCTCTTGGAGAGGTTCCACTTGATCTTGTCGGTCCTTCTCCTATGTCTGCGCAGCTTCTAGCTCTACTTCTTCATGACCTGCATCCCTTTGAGGTGTTCGGTGATCTTCATAATTTTCTGCTTCTACTTGAGATCCTAAAAGGATACGCTTATCTTTTCCTCTTCCTGGTCCCAGTACTAGACCATTTGATCTTCCTCTATATTTTTCCATAGCTACGCTGCTCTATCAAACAAGTCGACAACTGCACTGACTTGTTGTTCCATTTGATCCATGTCTCCAACTCCTTCCTGCTTCCTTCGTTCCTTCACCTCCGGGGGAGTGGTAGGAATGAGATGTTCCCGGAGTCTCTCAATCTCCTGCCTGTATTGATCAATTTTTTACACAATCTGATCAATTTTATGCATTTTAGTGGGCTCTTCTATTTGCGCACTTTTTGGAATTTTGTCATAGGATACAACCACTCCCTGCTCAAGCCTATCTGCATGATATTTCTTGTCTTTGGTCTTGATATTGACTTGGTCAAGCACCAACTCCAACTCCTCTTTGTTGTCCTTTGTGTGCTGCAACTCTGCTGCATTTGTTCGTGCACGCGACTACACCTCCTGCACGACACTAACTTGCAGTTTGTATAGTGTCTTGGTTGGTATCCGCCTGATTACCAACTGAATTTGTGCTAGATATTTTAAGGGTGTCTGGCCTACAATCTCATCTGTGCACAACATGATGGGTGTAATGTGGAAGGTTGGGCTCGCCTGTGCTATCGTCTGGATCATATCCTTCTCTCTTGACGTAGCCTTGGCTTCTGCTTTTGATGCTGTGGGGAATGAATTTGTTCCTCTTCCCTCCCTCTATGCTTCTCTGATTTTCTCTAGGACCTGCCTCATGTCGGCCACCTCGTCCCAAATTCGGTCCCTTTGGTTCTGGGCATCTTCAAACTCCTAAAATGCCTGATCGTGGAATCTTTCGACCACGGGGTCCACGTTGTCATCAGTGATTGTATATTCTGGTGGTGTCTTGTGTTCCTTGGCCCTTTTTCACGCACCCCCAATGTGTATGATCAGCCTCTTGGTATGACCTTGTTCCTGTTGGGTATCACTTGATGTGGTTCCTTGTGCTGTCTCATCCCATTTTTCCTATTCTTTTAGTGTCTGGGTGATGTCCTTTTTCTTGGTCTGGGTACCTTTCTTTGGCACACCCCCTTTCTTTTGTTGTGTCGACTTCTGACTTGGCTTTGACTTCTTGGGCATAGCTTTATCTCCAACAGGTGTTTGATCTTTCCCTGCATCGGCCTCCTTACCTGTGGGCATCTCTTGAGTCAGAACTGGAACTCTCTAGTCATCTTTCCAATCCTTGATGGCCATATCTACATCCTCTTCCTTGATGCAATATCACTGTTGTATCCATTCCTTCTCAGAATCCCTTCATGCTTGGATCCATACAGTATGCTTGGTCACTTTAAAGTTGGCAATGTCCCGGTATTGCGCGACCACTTTTGGAGTAATTCTCCAAGTGTTCACAATGATTTCTTGGAGGTTATTATAATACCCTATGAACATGCTTACATTTATACTTCTGAATTTGGGGTCCGAAGTGATCCCCAACGATGTGTAACACACTATGTGGCAATGACTAATCTGCTCACAAAAGTATGTGTATTGGGGATCCCTCCATCCGATCAAGGCGATCAAGATGAGTAGCCAAGAGTAATGAAACTCTGTCCCCAGGTCTTGTGTGTCTTTGTAGTCCTCAAGGAACAGGTTTAATAAGTACGGGGCCCAACTGAGCATACTGCCTTCTGTGCACTATGCTGCAGTCGTGACAACCCCGACATGGACTTCCTCCTTGCGACACTTCCTGAGCAACTTGCACGCCATGATTTTGGTGGCCAACCTTGTCGCTACATTAGTGATGCACTTGATGATTATTCCATGTGACCCTCTTTCTTTGCCATACGTCTTCTTCATCTCCTCCACCAATGCCTTCTCCTTTGTCTTGTCATTGAGGTATTGCATAGGATTCTCCCCCCGAGATGGCAGCCCTATAATAAAAGCAATGAGCTCTACATCTATAGAGACAATCTCTTCCACCCATAGGTACCCTCCATGGGTGACTTCCATCAGTTTCTTAACACATTTGTTTACGTCACGACCCCTTCCAAAATGTGGGATATCCAATAGATTTAGAATCCCAGTGTTGGCCAATCTGTCTGCCCACTATTTTGGTTGCAAAATTGGATCGCTGAAGGGTCCTGTACCCATAATGTCTAGGTAGACTTGCCTTGCAAATTTAGGGAGCTTTTCCATGTCGGCCACATTGTGGTCCGAGTACCGTAGTCTTTCCACACACCCCAAAATGTTAGGCGTGGTGTGCACCCCTTACAGAATGCGTGGTAAGACTATGGATGTTGCAGCTTGTCTACACGGTGATCTTGCTATGGGCTGTTTTCCCTTTTGTTGTGGTGGCTAAATCGAGGTTCCATCCTCCATTGTTATTTCATCTTCATATGCCTCTGGCCGACCGATGACATCTTCTACTGTACCCTCCCGTTGTTTCTCCGACGCTGCTGTGTGTGTGTGACCTTCTTGGCACAAACGTTTTTGTTTGGTTTGGGACTATCCCATTTACCCTCGGGGCCTCTTCAGTGTGTTCAAGGTGTGAAGGGTTGCATGTCCTTTTCCTACTGAACTTGTCCCATTTATGGCATATCAATGTCCATGACCACTACTGTTGTTGATTGGGTTTCCTCCACCACAGGTGTGCATCTTGCTGGTTCCATATTGGGTGAGGTAATTTCATCCAAGTTGACGAATTCAATAGTATGTGCGGGTTTTTTTTCTCATCCATGTGGCTGCTGTGGTGATATGAGGTTGCTTCAAGGTTTTATACAGGTCTGGCTCGATGCACCTAGCTTGGGTGGTTCCATGGTAATTAAGATGATTTTCGTCGAGCTAGTTCTCTCTGTAACTCTTGCTAGATCTCCCTCTGCTCCATATACTCTCTCTCTCTATGCTTTCTTAATTTCATAATAACCCTTCTGTTACCCACGTGCCTTCCTTATATAGCGAGTGGTGTGAAACTTCTCGGAGAAGTTATCCGAGATGTGGTTTAAATGAATTGGTGCTTCCCGTGTTCTTGACATTCAATTCCCTTGATGTCGCTAGTTGATGCGATTAATGCGACGTCGCTTATAAATTTCTTTTCATTCAATTTTGATAGACACCGCCAATTGGCGCCTATTTTCCGTAGCTACCATTTTTCCAATTTCCTCCTTTTTCTGACCATTGGTCCTTTCTCCAACGAGCTAAATTTTCCAAGTGCGTGCTATGTGGTTTCGCCAGTGCATGCAGAAATTTTATTCATGCTAACTCTATTCTAGATGCTTGTTGTCTTCTGGTGTCTGGCGCAATAACCCCTATGTTGCTGTGCACATTCCTTTGTTGTCTGGTGCATTTTTTTTTTAAGTACTAGGAGGTCGAATGTCCTTATACAGTTTTAGTCGACTCCCATTGATCATTCCTATGAGTTTTGTTCCTCCCAAATCTTTCAACTATACAACTCCCCATCTGTGATAGTCTTTACTTCATATGGTCCCAACCAATGCATTTTGAGTTTTCCTGGGTGTTGAAGAGATTTATTGTCGTACACCAAAACTAGGTCTCCCTCCTTGAAGATTTTTCTTTTTATATGTCTATCATGCCAAGATTTGTCCCTTGCTTTCTGTACCTCTTGGTGAAACCCTACTATAATCCTATCATCTTCCATGAGCATCAACTGACTTAGCCTTTCTTGTACTGCTCCTCGCTTTGTCATGTTCATAATTGCTGCTATGCACATAATAGGTACCAAAAATTCTAATGGCACCACTGCTTCTTGTCAATACACCAATATGAATGGTGTATTACTTGCCAATTTTTTACATGTGGTCCTGTATGCCCACAGTACTGCTAGTATCTTCAAGTCCCAATCGTCCCTGTTGACATTGCAGATCTTTGTTAGTGCATTCTCTAGGATCTTATTAAAGGTTTCCACTGTTCCATTTGCTTGAGGATGATATTGTGTACTCTTTTGATGATAGACTTCAAACTCCTCAGTCATAGCCTTAATAGTGCCATTAATGAAGTGAGTGCCTTGTTCACTTATCAAAATCCTTGGGCATCCAAATCTAGCGATCACTTTCTCAAACAAGAAGTGTGTTGTTGTCTCTGCGCTGCAATATTTTACTAGTGCTATTTCTTCCCATCTTGTTAAGTACTATGTCGCAATAATAATATACCTTGCTCCTGACCTCTTTGTTGTTGGGTTAATTGGTCCCACAAAGTCTATTGCCAATTTGTCGAATACCTGCAAGGTTACTTGTGTCCTTAGGGGCATCTCGTCCTGTCTATTGGGTTTACCAACCCTATGACATACATCACATCTTTGGTAGTAGTCCTTTGAATCTTTGTGAACATTTGGCCACCATAGTCCTGTACGTAATACCTTATGCGCGGTAGATTTTCTTGCATAATGTCCTCCTGCTATTCCCTCATGGGCCTCTGCTAAAATCCTAGGTCTTTCATGTTCTAGCACACATCTTCTCAAGATGTTGTCTGCACCCATCTTGTATAAGTGTCCTGCAATCAATTGATATTCTGCAGCTCTGAATACCATATTTTTTTTTTGTGCAGTGTTGAGTTCGTGTGGCATAGTCCCTATACTCAAGTATTGAATGATGTCAACAAAATATTCATCATCTACTTGGACTAAAAATAACTGTGCATCAGGGAAGTTGCCCTCTAGATTCATAGGTTCCTCTCCAATGGTGATCCTTGACAGGTGATCCGATCCTGCATTCAACTTCCCTGGTTTGACTATCACTTCGAAGTCAAATTCCTGGAACAACAATAACCATCTACAAATTCTCCCCCCCCAACATTGGCTTGTTGACTAGGTATTTGAGAATTGAATGATCCGTAAAAATATTGAAATGTTTGCCCAGTAAGTAATGTATGAACTTCTGAAGCGCATAGACCATAACTAAGCCTTCTCTTTCTGTGGTATTGTAATTCTTCTCTAACTCTAACAATTTTCTGCTAGCAATTTCTATAGGATGGTCCGATTCCCATGTTCCCGGCTACGCCAAAATAGATCCAAGTGCTATATTTGATGCATCTACATGCACATGTAATATATTTTCCTAATCCAGGAATACTAGTATTGGTGCGATTACCATCTTCTCTTTTAGAATGTCCAATCCTCGTTGACAGTTCTCATTCCACTTAAACTTGCTATCTTTTCTCAATAGTTTCTCCATTTCCGTAGTGATCTATGCATACCATTTTATGAATTTCCTGCAGTATCCTGTATGTCCCAGTGCTTCTCTTAATGAACACACTGATTTTGGTGGTGGTAGGCTAACAATTAGTACAATCTTGGTAGGATCTACTAGCAAGCCTTTTTTGCACACTATATGGCCAAATAGTATCCCAAAGAGTGTTCCAAAGATGCACTTCTTGATGTTTAGCGATATTTGACACTGCCTGCATATTTATAACATCAACCTCAACACCTCTACATGGTCTTTCAACATATTGTAGACTGTCCAATCATCCAGATATACCTCTATAAACTGGTGGATGAATTCTTTGAATGCATCTATGACTACTCTGGAAAATATTGCTGGAGCATTCTGTTGATTTTTCTATAAGCTAGGTTAATCATGAAGTTCATTCCATTTTATCATTTAACTTAACCATATACAATAATGTTGTAGCAACCAAGATCACAAGAAGAAACACCATGCACAAGAACACAATAAGTATCCTGGGAAACCCTTCTCAACAAGGGAAGAAAACCTAGCCAAATCCTTTGCTATATTCTTCAAGAGAAATACCTTCACCACCAAGAAAGACCTAGCACACAAGAGGGTGCTCAAACCCTAGAAGACTAGCACCCAAGAGAGGTGCGCACATTTTCCCAAGTAGATGTACTTGCAGAGATTTCCAAACTCACAAGAAATATATGTTTCTACAATGGGGATTTTACTTTTACTTATACTAACCTAAACCTGTCAACATAAGTGTCTATTGGATCAACATGGATGACCTCTCTAAGTCACATAATAATAATAATAATTATTATTATTATAATTAATATTAACCAGATTAATTATCTTTTACATTTATTATTAATCACATTAAGGTGGGGCCGACCTGTACCCTTTACATAACAATTAGGGTTACAGGAAGGTCTGACTCTTGAACAATATATAACAAAGGATCTTCTACACCCGCTAGTGCTCATTCACTAAGGGCACATCCATAGGGATGTCATATCTCTGGTTCATTGCATTACACAGAAGAACGAGATCTTCACACGTTCACTTGTGCTCGTCCACATGCACGTTCACTCTACAGATCTTCATTCCCACTACCTCATACAAGAGAATCATCAAGAGTATTCTCGTCAACTCTATTGCTTAGAGGAGGCTAATACATCATCTTCATTTCTGTTCACATGATGATGCACCCAACACTTTGGGATTTCACACGTTCACCTTGTGCTCAACCACATGCACGTCCAACTCAACAGATCTCCTTTTCCATTGGATAATCATCTAGATTTCTTCTCAACTTTCTGAATGGATGAGGTCATCTCTACGTTCCTAGCTCTATCTCAGGAAGGAACCACATACCCTTCTTAGGGGCTTTCTCTCAGGTTTGTAAGTTGAGAGAAATACTCTTGTTGATTCTCAGTATTGACACCTCTATTACCCTATATTATCTCTGTCTGAGTCAATTTTACCTATGCTATGTGTATCTAATTGACTATTTCCTCCATAAATACACTTGATGACCTTGTTCATGTGCATAAGAGGTAACTTATGATTAAGGTATGATTTGTTTAGTTTTCTTGAGATAATTCGATTAAATTATTGATTATGTATGATACTAATCACTTTGAATCTTAGGCTGCTTGATCCGATACTAAACCCCTACCTACAGAATTCTGGTACTATCTGTTCTAATCCGGTACTAAACCCCTGCCTACAAGATTTCGGTACTAGCTGTTCTAATCTGGTACCAACTATGCTAATCTGGTAATATACATAATTCAGAATTCTTGAATGTTTCTATAAGAAAATCATGCACATGGGTTTTTTCCATAACGATGTTTTCATGCAGACACATGAGTCACAATTCACCCATATCACACGTGTGGACCTCCAGCTCAGGGGGAACAATTCTGCCAAAATTAGCAAAAAATTCAAATTGCCAACTTGCGCCTTGATTTTCGTGTATATGGTATCAGATCTAGAAATTCTAATATATGGGTTTTGTCCAGAGTATGGAAAATTGAGTAACAAGTGGGCAGTTTTTCAAAATTAGAATTAGTTTGGGATATATGGGTGGAGCCCTAACTCGAATTTGCCCAAATTGTTAAAAAACACAGATTTTTGGGATTTATCCTAAAATTGTAAAAATTGTTTTCTTAGTTTGGGGATTCGGTTTCATCCATTCCTACATGGATTTTATGTATAAATAAGACCTCATAGGTCTGAGTAGGAAGGAATTATTATGATGTAAGATTGGTTCTTGAAGGAAGAGGAATTGTTATGTTGTAGGGTTGATTCTTGAAGACTATGGATTGTACCTCTGTTTCTCTCAAGTAATGATATAAATTGCAGTTCATGGAATTGATGCATGTTATCGGACCTTTCATTCTATAAGTTTCTTTTAGAGGTACCTGGTTGGTTTAGCAAGGGCCCACCATCCCAACTAAGGTAAAACTCCCTGTATATGCTTTGTGTGATTGTGTGAGTATTTAACAATTGTGTGTTGTAAATGATTTCAAATGCATTTTAAGTTCAGTACATAGTTGTTTGATTTTGAATCAGTTTGAGTAATTAGACATCGAACATAGTAGATAAGTTCCATTTTCATTCCCGCAGATTGATATTTAGTTAACAAGAGTTGGATAGATGTGTATGAATCATAAGACTTCATCTCTCACCTTCATGCTTTATGTAATGAAGTCTTTCAAACATATTGACTGCCTCCTGTATTAAAGAAGATTTGATTGGCATTGATAGGGTTATGATTGATTTCTTTTTAAGAGTGGATAAAGTGGATTGTCAATTGCTGTTTCAAATGCTACAGGGAACAAGATATTAAGTTCATCTCTTCATTTCATGAGCCTCTAATGAATAGATTTGTCACCTAAGAAAGAACCTTTCGATTCACTATTTGCTTGAGAAGTTTTGTTATCAATTTTCTCTTCTAAGTTTGGAGTGGTATTGTTGAAGTGTGCCCAGATTTGCTTGCTAGTTGTTGTTAAGAGTAGTAGCTACAGATAACTAATTCAAAGTCCATATTTCCACTTCATGAGATTGTAAATGAACAAGGCATTATCTAAGAAAAATATTTTGAGTGTATGATTGCAAGTTTTGCTTTCTAATTTCTGAATTGTGTGAAGAGTGTTATCTTTGAAAACAAAGTATTTTGTTATTGATGGTTTTCTTATATAAGCTATACTAAAAAGACATAGGAAACTATCTGTTATCGGCACATATAGTGCATCAACTCTATTAATTACGAATCCTGGTCGATAATTTATGTTTGGTAAAATATTATGCAAATAATTGCACCAACATTTTGGCGCCATTATCGGGGATTTCTAAGCATGAATAAAAATCCATTTTTAATTAGTTCTATTGGTTTGTTTTAGCAGATGTTCGTAACTCTCTGAGCAACCTTTTTTTAGCATCGCACATTGTTTACATGAGGCCATGCAAAACATTAGGCATGGGGGAGTGGTTGCTGAAACCTTCATATTCTTTTGCAACTTCCGTCGGTGAGGCCAAATCAACATGTTCAGTGTTGGAATTTGATAGTCATTTCACAATTCCGGTACTGTGGGAGGAGGTCTACGTTATTCCGGTACTGAACCACAACTCTGCACTATTTCGGTACTAATTCTCATCTATGTGTTTATCCGGTACCAAAGGAGAAAGTCTGCATTCATCCGGTATTGAACAACATTCTTGTGCTCATCCTGTACTATGCTCATTCGGTACTGATGGTCACCTTTGTGCTCATCCGGTACCAAAGGAGGAGGTCTGCGCTATTCCGGTACTGAAGCACAACCC
The DNA here is from genome assembly GCA_009831015.1 of Picea engelmannii. Classification (NCBI taxonomy): domain Eukaryota; kingdom Viridiplantae; phylum Streptophyta; class Pinopsida; order Pinales; family Pinaceae; genus Picea; species Picea engelmannii. The sequence continues at coordinate 1,781,550 of ML778661.1, read as the reverse complement.
TTCGTCCATACGATACTCAGGTGATCTGGTACTGGTAATAAGGTGCTGGTATCTCTAATCATATATTCAAGTTTTGTTGCTCGATTTAAGTACTAGGACATATAAATTCAACATTTTTCGTTTTACTAAAGAAATTAGATTAATTATGCAGTAAACATATGGTTACTTTCAATTATTGCATGCTCCCTACCATGAATTTCTGCAAGCCCTCATATACATCTCCTCGTATAGAAATCATTCATCATGTCACTTTGTTTCTGCCCCTTGCTCTGTTCCGGTACTGTCCTATTCTAGTACTATCTATTACGGTACTGCAGAAATATGTTTAGATACCAGTTACCAATATGGTACTGATGCCAAAGTGATATGATATTTGTCATATGTTTAACATTGTTTTCACTTCAGGTCATTGGAGGTATGGGCTAATCTTTTCATGTTATTTCTATCAAGGATCATTTAAGTCTCGTGTTGAATTGTTTTTACTCTCATGTGCATCTTCCTCCTACATTTCTACACTCAAACCTAATGAATAATCCTTGCTATCCTTTAAGAAGATATTTTCACATTTAGCTCTATATGATAATGGGTGCACTTGTCTTATTACCTCATCATTTTGAAGAAGTGATTGCTAATTGAAATATCCATTGAAAAGTGGTGACACCATTATGTCAAATACTAACCTAGTTGATTCAAACAAGTTTTTATCCAAGTTTATCTTTACAAGTTTTTCTTGGGAGGTATTGATGAAAACCTCATGTGGTGGACCACCCTTGCAAAACCGTAATGAACTTTCATGAGAACCCTAATAATATTAACTAGAGGGACCTCTTAGTCATTATACGAGATGTTCCATTACACATTGAATAGCCGAGATTTAAGTTGAATGTGGATGATGTCACCCTTGGGATAATTGCAAACAATTAATTATGTGCCTAATAACTCTAAAACACTCTCGTACTACCTGCCTTCCTTATACTCTAAAACTATCAATGAACAATATACATCATTCTAAATATTTCGAGTAATATAATAAAAAGGAAGTATCAGGAAGTACAAGTAAACCCGCTGAGGTACTGAATAGGCCTGCTGGCAGTGGGGCCATGCTTGTATGGTACTAAGGTAAACCTATCGGGGTACTGAAAAAGGCCTGCTGGCAGCGGGGCTATGCTGGGTAAAGGGAGTTGAAAAACATAAATTAGCACACCTAAAACTGAACAAAACCCTTGGGTATCATTCTGAAGCAATCACTATCAAATCAAGGCTAGGAGATGACCTTTATATCTCTCGGATGATGTTCTTAAGAACCTTCAAGTATCCACTTTAGTGTTCTATCTTTTAAAATAAATAGGTTTGCATGAGAAGTGGGACCCTCAGTATATGTAATTCACCTTACCTAAGCAAGAAGAGCTTCATCTCTAAAAACTTGGATAAAAAACAAGTTAATCATCTTGGGATGTATTCCTTTATCTATTCCTCTCTTCAAATGATATCTAAACTATGCTTATATCAATTTTGTTTTAAAGGTCGTCTAGATAGGGGGGTCTATTAGTCAAAGTCATTATGAAAACTCTTGGCCACTATCCTATAATCATATTAGAGTCACATCCAACCCTTTCTCCTAACTTTGATCGAAAACAGATTGGATAAGACTTAACATCAAATCACTCACATATATAATCTATTACTCACGACTCCACTTTTATGTCATAAATAATTTTCCATGGGTAAGAAGTGTGAAGCATAGGCCAATAATTTTATATTGTTTAGCAGGAACTTAGGAGCCGAAGAAGGGTGGAACGTTGGGGAATGCTTGATCGAGTGAGGAGTACCATCAATTTTGAAGATAATTGTTGCATGATGACATGCAATGACTTAAGCATGGGGGAATGTTGAGTCTCAGTATTGACACCTCTACTACCCTATGTTATCTCTGTCTGAGTCAATTTTACCTATTCTATGTGTATCTAAATGACTGTTTCCTCCATAAATACACTTGATGACCTTGTTGATGTGCATAAGAGGTAACTTATGATTAAGGCATGATTTGTTTATTTTTCTTGAGATAATTCGATTAAATGCTTGATTATGTATGATACTAATAACTTTGACTCTTAAGCAGATTGATCCAGTACTAAACCCCTTCCTACAGGATTCTGGTACTAGCTGTTCTAATCTGATACCAACTATGCTAATCCGGTACTAGACATAATTCAGAATTTTTGAATGTTTCTAGAAGAAAATTGGGCACATGGGTTTTGTCCAGAATGATTTTTTCATGCAGACACATGAGTCATAATTCACCCATATCACGTGTGTGGACCTCTAGCTCAGGGGGAATGATTCTACAAAAATTAGCAAAAAAATCAAACTGCCAACTTGCGCCTCGATTACCGTGCATATGGTATCAGATCTAGAAATTCTAATATATGGGTTTTGTTAAGAATATGAAAAATTGAGTAATGCACGGGCATTTTTTAAAGTTATAATTGGTTTGGGAGATATGGGTGGATCCCTAACTCAAATTTGCCCAAATTGTTAAAAAACACAGATTTTTGGGATTTATCCTAAAATTGTAAAAAATGTTTTCTTAGTTTGGGGATTCAGTTTCATCCATTCCTCCATGGATTTTATGTATAAATAAGACCTCATAGGTCTGAGTAGGAAGGAATTGTTATGAACTAATATTGTTTCTTGAAGGAAGAGGAATTATTATGTTGTAGGGTTGATTCTTGAATACTGTGGATTGTACCTCTGTTTCTCTCAAGTAATGATATAAATTGCAGTTCATGGAATTGATGCTTGTTATCAGACATTTCATTCTATAAGTTTCTTTTAGAGGTACCTGGTTGGTTCGGCAAGGGCCCACCGTCCCAACTAAGGTAAACCTCCCTGTATATGCTTTGTGTGATTGTGTGAGTATTTAACAATTGTGTGTTGTAAATGATTTCAAATGCATTTTAAGTTCAGTACAGAGTTGTTTGATTTTGAATCAGTTTGAGTAATTAGACATTAAACATATTAGATAAGTTCCATTTTCATTTCTGCAGATTGATATTTAGTTAACAAGAGTTGGATAGAGTGTGTGATTGTTAAATATGCAATTGTTATCGTTTTGAATTTATGATTGTGTTTCTATTAGTAGGTACAGGAATCATAAGACTTCATCTCTCACCTTCATGCTTCATGTAATGAAGTCTTTCAAACATATTGACTGCCTCCTGTATTGAAGAACATTTGATTGGCATTGATAGGGTTATGATTGATTTCTTTCTAAGAGTGGATAAAGTGGATTGTTGATTGTTGTTTCAAATGCTACAGGGAACAATATCTTAAGTTCATCTCTTCATTTCATGAACCTCTAATGAGCAAATTTGTCACCTAAGAAAGAACCTTTCGATTCACTATTTTCTTGAGAAGTTTTGTTATCAGTTTTCTCTTTTAAGTTTGGAGTGGTATTGTTAAAGTGTGCCCAGATTTGCTTGCTAGTTTTTGTTAAGAGTAGAAACTATAGATAACTAATTCAAATTCCATCTTTCCACTTCATGAGCTTGTTGTTACACATCCAAATCACTCAACTGGATAAGTGTCGCACATACCTCTCGCTTGTCGCAAGTGTCGCAACTCCTATACAACTTGTCGCAAAGGTCATAAGTTGGTTATAAGAGTGTCGTGAATACTGTCGGATCATGTCA
>ML778661.1:1722464-1750758 GCA_009831015.1 Picea engelmannii | reverse complement strand
GTTACTCTTCCTTCTCATGCATTAGGCTTAGATAGATTCGAAAGAAATTCAGTGTCCATGATAAGCACTTTTCTGTCTAGGGTTAAGGTCAAGCCTTAGAGGTCGATCTACTTGTCCGCAGGCAGATTTTCCTACAACACTTGTAAATGGACAAGGCATTATCTGAGAAAAATATTTTGAGTGCATGATTGCAAGTTTTGCTTTCTAATTTATGAATTGTGTGAAGAGTGTTATCTTTGAAAACAAAGTATTTTGTTATTGATGGTTTTCTTATCTAAGCTATACTAAAAAGACATAGGAACCTATCTGTTATCAACACATATAGTGCATCAACTCTACTGATTATGAATCCCGGTCGATAATTTATGTTTGGTAATATATTATGCAAATAATTGTACCAACAACTCTCATAGCTGCAATGATCCACATCTCATAGGTTTGTAAGTTGGAGAATGTCTCACATAGCTACAATAATCCACAATCCCTCTCATCTAGGGAGACATTATTTATCATTCCAAGTCTCACACAAATGTATTTTGAATTTTGTCTTGGCTGGAGTTATCGACACTCCCTCTCAACTAGGGAACCATTCTTCACGAAGTTAATTTGGTGAAGATATCTGCAATCTGCTCATGTGTAGGAAGGTACTGCATGTGTATGATTTTTCTTTGCATCATATCTCCGATATAAGGATATTTCATCTCATCGTATTTCGATCCATCAGGAAACACTGGGTTCTCAAGGAGCGTTACTCACGGTTCTTGGTTATCATCATAGGATCCATCTCATGGTCAAGTAAATCTGTCAGAAGCTTTTGAAGCCACATTTCTTCGCACACTTGATGCTATATACTCTGCCTCTGTGGTACTCAAGGCTACAAAGTTTTGTTTCCTATTGCATTAGGAAACCATGGAAAACTTCACGATAGAACATCAAACGAATGTGCCTTTTCTGGTTCAATGTACTTTCTACTCAATCTGAATCGGCATATATTGCAAACTCAAGGTCATACTGGAGACATATCTCAGGCCATATCCAACTGTGCCTCGTATATATCTCAATACATGTTTTGTTGTTTTCTAGTGAGTCTGTCTCGGTTGACTCAAGAAATGACTAGGCAGATTCACTGCATGGCATGAATCAAGTCTGGTGTTAAGAAGATACATTAGTGATCCAATCAGTTGTGGATCGGTCTCATCTGAATCATCATCAATCTTCTTCTTTAAATCCGTCATGGTGGAGTTTTCATTCTATCATTCTTAACTTATTTAATATTTTCACTGTATATTTTCCTTGACTCAGGAAAATATTATCAGTTCTCTATCATACTTGTCCTAAGAAGTAGTGCATCATACTCAGATTCTTCATCTTGAATTCAAAAGTCAAGGATTACTTGTATATAACAACAACAATTTCTAAATAAGTCATCAAGATTAGGCTCTCGTCACCAACACTGTAATGGTATATGTTTGGATCAACAACACTCTTGCTGAAATCCAAACTCATTAAGAATCTATCTATCTGATATAGTTTCCAACTCATGGATGGTAGTACGAATGGAAGTGTACCCGGTTTAGTGGGTCAAGTGTCTCATCATAGATAACTCCCTCTGTTTATGATAAAACTTTGGATACAGATCTTGTTTTGTATTTCTCGACACTTCCATCAGTTGCATGCTTGATCTTATAGATCCACTTGGAAGTCACCACATACTTCCCTTCTAGTCCCTGAATAATATCTTATACATCATTCTTCTATTATGGCATCTTGCCATACCTGTTCTCTTGTTGTTTGTCTAAGACAAGGAGGCTCAATATCAATGAAGTGGCTCATGACTGAAGGATAGCTTGAAAATCTCTTTCGCTTTCTCGGGATGTGCCTTGAGAGGCTTGTATGTTTCTATGTCTCTTTCAGAGTGAGTCTAGGTAGGAATTTTATGCCCTACTGCAATATCTATGAACATATCATCTAGAGAAACTGGATCAACTAGAATAATGTCTGTCTCCCTCTGGAATGATGAAGGGGGAGAAGGTATTGTCTCACTGTCAATATCCATATGATATTCTCTGGGTCTTTGAAAGCCTATCTCTTCTTCAAGGACAATGTTTTTTTTCTTATCTCAATCTGTCCGTGACTAGGGATGTTGATCTGGAATGTCTTTGAAAATTCACTGTATCCTTTCTTTCTAAAGGATCTAGCTTGGAGTTCTTCTCTTTGGGTACATGAAAATACAATGGGCACCCAAATATCCTGAAGTGTTCAATCTCAGGCTTCACTCTAGTGGAGGCTTCTTTGGGAGTTGTGTTTTTCAAAGCCTGGTGAAGAATCTTGTTCTTAACATATACTGTGTCATGCATTCTTCTGCCCATAGAATCATAGAATGATTCTGATCATGCATTATTGCATTGGTTTCCTCAATGATGGTTCTATTCTTCCTCTTTCTCAAATATTTTTGACTCCTTCTGAGTCAAGTGGATCCCTTTGAAGGATAAACATCTTCCTTTTCTTGTTAACCTACCTAGAACAAGAAAACAAAAAGAACCAACACAAGAATATCTCCTAAAGGAGAATAATGAGTACATCTCTAGAATCAAAATGATTTTAAGGAATGTTGTCACAGCTACAAAACCTACTTGTAATGTAGCAAACTTATAGAAATATAGGTTAGAGGAATGACATTTACAACAATAAAACTTGGAGTTTTTTTACTTTCAGTGTGTTGTTCCTCTGAATGCATTGAGATCCCTCTGAATGACTTCAGTAAAGGTTCCTTCCTCCTACAATTTCCCTCATGATAATGATACAAATAATATATACAAGTGCATACCTGAGGATGCTGATATTATTTATCTAATGGATTTTGACTGATCTCTATCCTCTGAGATATTTATGAAGAAGATAGTCATGGTGTCACCTTTTTTCATCTTTGTTATTTTGAAACTGGCCCTTCAATGTAAGGGTTTGAGTAGGTGATTGGCTTCCTTGTCTTGACGTCATATTCCTTCCATTCATTGATAGATTTCTCTGGTAAACCCTTTTGTATTACCCACAATAAGTCTTCCTCTGAAGTATTGTCTTTCAAGAACTTTGAAGTTTCTTGATTCATTAAGCTTATCTTCCATCATAGTTTTTGTTCATCATAATTTTAGATTCTTCACAACCCTTTGTCAACTAGGATAGAAAACCTAACGACTAGGCTAGGCTATCACTTTTAGGTTTTATTGGACTTATGACTTCCAACAATATGCATTTTGAAATATAGGAGAACACTGTTGAGCTCAAGATCTCCTTCAATGAGTTTGTAGAAACCCTAATTTTGAAATTTCTGCAAAAATTGGTGAAACCCTAGAAACCCTAGGGCCAAAATTTCAAAATGCTCGGAATGTCACTCTGAGAGTCTCTAGAGATGCGCTGGAGGAGCCCGTACTCTCATATTCCAAAATTATCCCCAATGTTCAAGTTTTTAAGGGCTGAAACAAATCATAAAGGAAGGCAGTACAGATTTTCTGGAAACCCTAGGAGGGCCATATGGTTCTGCAAAAAAAGAGAGGAGACTGGTAGATTTTTGTGCAATGGGTTCTTCAAGACCTATGATTTGATACCATGTTTATTTTTATATAAGATAGGTTAAGAATGAAGTTCATTCCATTTTATCATTTAACTTAACCATAGACAATAATGTTACATCAACCAAGATCATAAGAAGAAATACCATGCACAAGAACATAAGAAGTATCTTGGGAAACCCTTCTCAACAAGGGAAGAAAGCCTAGCCAAATCCTTTTCTATATTATTCAAGAGAAAGACCTTCACCACCAAGAAATACCTATCACACAAGAGGGTTCTCAAACCCTAGAAGACTAGCACCCAAGAGAGGTGCACACCTTTTTCCAAGTAGATGTACTTGCTGAAATTTCCAAACTCACATGAAAGATATGTTTCCACAATGGGGATTTTACTTTTACTTATACTAACCTAAACCTGTCAACTAAAGTGTGTCTTGGCTCAATAGGGTCGACCTCTCTAAGTCACATTATAATTATAATTATAATTAATATTAACCAGATTAATTATCTTTTATATTTATTATTAATCACATTAAGGTGGGGCCGACCTGTACCCTTTACATAACAATTAGGGTTATAGGAAGGTTTGAATCTTAAACAATATATAACAAAGGATCTGATACACCCACTAGTTCTCATCCACTAGGGGCACATCCATAGGGATGTCATATCTCTGGTTCACTGCATTACACAAAAGAACTAGATCTTCACATGTTCATTTGTGCTCGTCCACATGCACGTCCACTATATAGATCTTCATTCCCATTGCCTCACACATGAGAATCATCTAGATTCTTCTCATCAACTCTACTGCTAGGAGGATGATAATACATCATCTTCATTTCTATTCACATGATGATTCACCCAACGCTTTGGGATTTCACACGTTCACCTTATGCTCAGCCACAAGCACATCCAACTCAACAGATCGCTTTTTCCACTGGATAATCATCTAGAGTTTTTCTCAACTCTCTGAATGGAGGAGGTCATCTCTACATTCCTAACTCTGTCTCAGGTAGGAACCACGTACCCTTCTTAGGGGATTTCTCTCAGGTTTGTAAGCTGAGAGAAAGACTCACATAGCTGCAATGATCCACATCTCACAGGTTTGTAAGCTGGAGAATGTCTCATATAACTACATTCATCAACACATTATTCAACCCAAAAGGCACGACTATGTACTGGTAGGACCCCCATTCTATGGAAAAAGTGGTATTGTATCTGTCTTCTTTGGATATCTCGATCTGATGGTAGTTTGAGAATCCATCGATGAATGAGTAAGCTTCCTGTCCTCCTACATTCTCCAACACCTCGTCTGTGAAAGGGGTAGGGAAAGGGTCATGTAGGAAAGCATCATTCAACTTCCTCAGGTCTACACATATCCTTATCCCTCCATGTTTCTTCTCCTGAACTACCACATGGATTACCCATTCAGATTCCTCCATTGGTTCTATGATTCCAGCCTCCAACATCCTATCAATTTCTGCTTTCATATTTTGCTTATATATTGGGTTTAGTCTATAGGGTCTCTGTCTAACTGGTATTGCCTCATATATGAGAGGTATATTCATTTCACCTAGCTCTTCGGATATGTGTTTTATTTCTGTGAACTTTGTTGGGAATAGGTTGCTATACTCGCGTAGTAACTCTGTTATGATTTCTATTATTTTCTAATCCCAGTAGTCTCCAATGCTGACCATTTTGGGATTCTCAGCTATCCAAATGTTGAATTTCTTCACATTGATAGGAAAAACAAGTACTTCTGATTCTAGAGGTGGAACTTCCATCTCTCTTTCACCTTCAACTTCTGATATATGAATGTTGCGCGGGTCATCTTCATCTGGTGCTTCTTCCTGCACATGGTAGCATGAAAATAGTTCTTTTACTGTGTGTCTGTTTTGTTGTTGATCTTCTGTCATAAGTTCAATTTTCAGATATTTAATGAATATCACCCCTCTAATTTGTTTGAGTGTTGAGTCTATGTTTGGGTTCTCATGTTCAAATGAGAAAGTGACTGTAAAATTCTGCTGTAATACTGTTCAGTCTGTAGTTCCTTTGTGCAGTTCCTGGTCTATATAATAGTTTGTTGGAATCCCTTCTAATGTGTGAATAAAGTGATGAGGCCATTCCTTTGGTGGTGTCATCCTCCATAGTGTTCTGCACTTCTCCAAGTGTTCTTCTAGTGCTTCCCTATTATGCACCAAATCTAATGCGCAGTAACCTCTTACAACAATACCAATCCTTGATTGTCTCTTTGTGCGCACCCCACCATCTTGTAGGTGTTACCTTGAGTTCTATATCCAGAGCTAAGAGACTCTAATTTTATAACACTTCATATTTGTATCTTGTTAAGAACGCTTCTAAGTCATTCACCCCATGGAAGATGGGAGGTTCCCTTATCTCTGTACCTACCCATCTTACTGCGCGGTCTATTCTTGTGCATATTCTTATGGAGACTTCGTGTAACCTCTGCTGCCAATTATCTAACCCTGTATTTGAGTCCGACGTGCATGACGTGATACTTATCCAAATGAGTACCCCATATGCAGTTGGATTCACATAATCGTCTTCTCGCGCGGTTGTTCTATACAACTGGTTAATTTCCTCCAGGTCTAAACAAGTGGGTTCTACAAACCTTTACCCTTCTGATGGGTCCAATGGTGCAATGACTCTATATTCTCCTAACTCAAATGTCATATTCCTCGTCTTTAATTTGATTATGGCCTGATTGTCAAATGCCCAATCCAAGCCAAGCAATGCCAGATAAGGTGTTGTGCCATCCACTATCTCTATCACTTCGAAATCGGCTTTAGTGCGCACTCTATCCAGATCTACTGTCACCCCCTTTATCCTTACAATTGGTAGAACTCTGTGTTGATTTTCTAGTTTGATATGAACAGGTGAATATCCTAATGTGGGCTCTCCCATACATTGCCATGTATTCTTGGGTAACACATTTACTTTGGATCCTAAATCTATTATGATATCTCCCATGTTGAAATCTCCAATGTTGGAATTCAGTAGGAATTCTCTTCTTGTTCTCCTCCTTGTATGTAGATGATTAACTGTTTTCTGTTCTATCTTTCCTTCTGCCTCTGTGTACATCTTTCTAAAATGTTTTGTAACACTTTAACATATTATGGGTCATTTAGTAGTTTGAAAAAGATTGCAAAAAATCCTTAACCGTACTTACTTGTCCTAGAGGTTGTGCTTCTTTGGTTTGATCCAGCGCTGGAGACATATCATATGCTAGTAATTCCTGAGTATGCTGCATAGTTGATGCAGATGAAATGTCTGGCTTCAAGAATTCTTGTCTAGCCTTCTTGACTATCTCCTTTTCATTCTGTGCATCAAACTGCTCTTGCGGTTCAACATTCTTCTTCACCCATTGGTGTTGTGCTGGGTCTTGTCTTAATGTGTCGTTTCCTGTCTTAGCTCTTCCATGTGTAACTATGTTAATATTTCTTCCATCATCCCTTGTTTCCATCAAAATCCACTGAACATTTTGATTGTTTTGATTTCTCGTTTCCTGGATATTCCCTAATAGTGTGGGACATTCTTCTGTGTCATGATTTGATGCACGAAAATACATACATGTCGTAGGTGGAAGTGGAAATTATTTTTCATAGTGTCCTAGTTGTTGATAGTTGTGGAATACCACTGGTCCTTTTCCTCTTCCAAAGCTTCCTCTTCCCTCTCTATCCAACTTGATCTCCTCATGGTGCGTTGTACTGGGGTGCCTGGTTATACTGTTCATGATTATAGTGTGGTTGTGCGGTATTATACTACAACGAAGAAGTGTTATATTGCTGCTGGATGTTGCAAAACTCCCTCTCCTCTCTCCTCTGGGGGGGCTTCCCGACCTTCCGATATAGGATCGTTCGGTCACCTGAATCAGATCAACTCTTTGGTTCCCTGTTGGAACCCAATGTAATGTTCACTGTTCCCTCTTACTCCAAAGTGCGGGTTCTATCAACCCCTACAACTCTCTTCTTGGCCTCTTTGAAGAAAGTTGACGGTGATGCTAGTTCTCTGTGCTAGGCCCCTTTAATCATATGACCTCAGGCTGTGTCCCATGGCTAAACCATGAAAGGTGCTTCAGGGTTCAGGCTTCGACCTTTTCACAATAGCCTACTCATATTTCCCTGAATTCTGAATCGTCGAATACAACTGACGTGAGGATCAACGATCCCCGTCACTTCCACAATCAACGACTGTGATCGGCTTCAGACTCTAGTCTTCAGGAGTCTCTCCACTCTACTCTCCCCTTTTATTTCGGAGCACCAATTCTACAAAATGTGTGGATATCCTCCACGTGTCCCTTCCATATCCAATGATCTGCATTCACTCTGCTCTTTACGGCTTCGTGAAGATTGTTGTTTTCTCTTGGAAAATCCTCCATAACTCTATCTCCTAGATCTTCCAATCTTTCGCCACCTGTCTCCTCCTGACAATGGAAGATTCCTCTTACCTTCGGTACTTTGGTGAGTCCTTTATTCTATGCACACTTAACACTTTTATTGTTGTTTGTGACTTTGAATCTTCTCAACCTTTTCTTCGCTCCTTGCAGGAATTCTGCGTGTGACGACGCTAATCCTTCTGAGCTTTTTCTTGGCTTGAACCTTGAAGTTTCTTGACCCTTCTTCGTCCTTCTAAGGATCTTCGGGTGCTCTCCTGGAAACTCGATGCTCTTTTTCCTGGGCTTGTGAGATGAACTCACTTTGTCTTTGGTGCACTCCTTGCGCTTGATTAAGACTTCAGACGACTTCTCTCAAAACTTCGTCTAAGTGATGGCATGATGCACTCCTTGCACAAGTCTTCTTCCTTGTCCTGAACCCTTCAGGTTTTCCAAGGAAACTCCCTTGCCCCACTCAATGCACACTTGCAGATATTTCTTTCCTCAGAGTGTTCAACAACTCTGGGATTTTCCTCAACTTCTCAAACACTTCAGAATGTGCTGGTTCTGTGCACTTTCACACTTTCTCAATGCCCTCCTGGCAGAGTCTTATAGAGTATTAAAAAAATCTGTGATACGCTTCCTCATGCGCATACTTTCCTCCAAGGTATTAAACAACCTTGAAGTTCTCCCTTGAGCCTGTGGATTATTCTGGTGTGCCCTCCTGGCATGTTTTCCTCTGACTTGAAATATTTCAGACACACACTCCTTGTGTTGACTCATAGAGTTTCAAATCTTTGTTGCAAACTCCTTGCACTTAACCTAAAGAACCCAAATATAATCCAGTGAACTCACCGATAGAGGATTCTATCTCTATCTCTGCAGATGAAACCTAACATCCATCTACAACATAAAAATTCATAAACACACATAAAATTCATTAAACACAAGGAAACATACACATAATCACATGTAGGAAAAATTGCTTCTGTTGTATTAATCTGAATGTTAATTATAGTGTATGAGTTCGGATTGCAACTGAGTCTCGACTCTCAACTCTCCTCTCTATCAACACAACCAACCTGAGCGTCAATAACCTCTTGAACCCCCTTCTGGGCATACAATAAAAATATTTATACAATAGGGGCTCGACGAGCTTTCCCTCCAAGGTACGCTAGTGGTGTCCAATCACCATTCAAAATGCTTATCTACCAAGGAAAATTACAATGAGTGGAAATATAATCTGAATCAGATCCAGATCCCTCCTACCGTTAGCCACTTAAGGTGACCTCATCTACAACTTGTGCGAAAGAACGACTTGGCTCTTCCATCCTGACAACATTAATTGCCTTGATTACAATTTAAATTTTGAGGGAAAAATGAGAGAGCGACGCCTCTCCCCTTCTTTGAATGCGCACCAACGTGCTAATCAGCTGGCGCATGACGAGGTGGAGTGATGCTCCTGCATCACTACACAGTGTTATATGGGGATGGTACTTGGTTAAACTATGGTGCAACTTTTCCGGTCATCATTTCTGCCTACACCTTGTAAGCATCTGATGTTCTTTCCCTCATCAGGTCCATGGTTCTGCAATCCTTGTGATCATGGCCTACTGACTTGCAAAAGTTGCAATATGAACTCTTAGGTACTGTCTGGTATTTCAACATCATTGGACAGTGATATGGATCATGCCTCTGTTTCTTACAAATCTCACACCATAGTCCTCCTATTGGTAATGAGTTTGATGGTCCTGTTTCCATGTATTGCGCGAATGTTGGTTATTCATTCTTATAGTGTCCTTCTGTCCTACATGTGGCACACCAAACGACTTCTCTTTTGTCCTTACCCCTATTTTGGTTTAGCTGAAATATTAAGTTCTTCAAATCCTCCTTCAACTTCTCTATGAATGGATCTGTCTTTTGATATTAGTTCTCTTCCAGTTGTAGGGATTCCTGCAGAGCCTCTGCCTGGGTTTGAAAATTATGTTGTCGCAAGGGGTATTTCAAGTGTGGGAGAAGTGAATTGACAAACAAATGTCTATGATTCATATCTATTATGGTATACTTTAGTTTTCCCTTCAATCGTTTGAATCTCTGGTCAATATCCCACATAGATTCTCCTGGTTTCTGTCTAATCTCTATCATCTCATTCATGTATTGATCCTCTGATCTAGGCATGTGGAATTCATTTATCAATAGATTTTTGATATCTCCAATTGTTTTGGTTGTCCCTGGTGGACTGTTTTTAGATAATCTCATGTACCAATCTAGTGCGAGATCTCTTAGTGTGATGGCTAACTACGCAAATTTAGTGTCCTCATCTTTGATCTGTTTTTCTTCCCATATATTTTCACAAATAAACAAGTGATTCTCAGGTTCCTTCGACGCCTCTCCTTTGAATTCTGGTAACCTGAAGGTGGGATCATGTCCTTCCATCTTGAATGATGAACTACTACCTTTGGGTGGTGTATATACTTGACTAATTCTTCTTGAACTGGCTCCCCCAGTTGTTGTTCCCTGTGTAGATGTACTTCCTGCTGTCTTCCTTCTCCCAAAATTTGATTGTCTAAATGGTGGTGTTCTTATTGGTGTATTAGTCACACATGGGTTTATGGGTTCCACACTGACATTGATATGGATAGGAGTGCTGCCTTTTTCTCTCACTATTGGACCTCTCATCTTCCTCTCATATGTTGCACACATGATTTTCTCAATCTTCTCCACAACCTAGAGACCCTCTACCTCTTCTTCATCACTTGCCAAGCCCTCCCTCACGGCTATGGCTCTCTTCTTGGTGTTCATCTTATATTGGTAGGGTACTGCATTGTGCGTTCTTCCAACTATTTCCATGATCTTATTGATCTTTTCTTCTTCCATCATGATTGGGTCCAAGGCCTCCTCCTTTCCTTTAGTCAATTCTCCCTCCATTTCTCCTTCTCCTGTCAGTGCTTCCCCCCCTTCCCCCATGCACACTGAGAAGTTTAGTTGTTTGAGGCCATTGTCATTACACCTTTTTTATATAGTAATATCTTAATGGAAGTATATAGTGATCTGATATACCTACCTTGAGGTACCTTCAAGAACTCTTTCTCTACTGCGTTGTAAGACTTCACCATATCTACCGCAAATTCTATGATAAATTCTGCAACAATGTTGTCTAACCAGAAATCTACTGCACGCATAAATTTTTTGTTAACTTGTTGTAACTACGTGATATCTACATGATTCCACTCTAGCTATCTGATCTGATTTGTAGGATGGTTTTATTTCAACCTTGATATCTACTCCTACAACACATGCAGGAAATCGTAGAAAAACACTTCATGCAAGTCGCTAAATACATACTTGTCCAGATATTTGTGCGGTGT
The DNA here is from genome assembly GCA_009831015.1 of Picea engelmannii. Classification (NCBI taxonomy): domain Eukaryota; kingdom Viridiplantae; phylum Streptophyta; class Pinopsida; order Pinales; family Pinaceae; genus Picea; species Picea engelmannii. Next base: position 1,739,428 of record ML778661.1, on the reverse strand, counting down.
TAACTTCATATTTCTATTATCTTTCTGCGCAAACTCCAACTCCTTTGTTTTCAACCAGCTCTCTATTTCTTCCTTTGTTGGGTTCCATGGTCTCAACATCCCCTTTTATATTCTCATTCTCTTAACGTTTTGTCGTCATATCTGGCATTCTTTTTGACGCGTTTTCAATAGGTCTCATTCACTCAGTCCCATCCTGTTCCAACCAACCAAAAACATAACCATTTTTTGTTTTTTGTTATTCTACTTTATCAGTTATCTACTCTGATCCTACCTTACTATCATAGATTGAACCAGGTCTTTATTTAACAATCTTCCAACAAAATCCCTCTAAAACTATCGACCCCCTTGGTAAACTAGAAGGCAACACAATACACAATGTGTATTGTACAGTCTCACCTGAGATATCTCTATGGGCAGCTGCAATACTTAGGTTATTACAACGTGAGAATGAGTGGAGATATGTTGTTATACCTTGTGATATTTATTTATTTAGTCTAACCTCTCGATTAAAGTAGTCATTCATGCATATAAAGTATCAGGGAAATTTCTAGTAGTCATTCATGCATATAAAGTGCTAGTAGGCTGTGACAGGGAAATTGCCACACCTCTCCCTCAAATGTTTGGTTTATGTGCATGGCCCCTTTACTCCTTATGTGATTCAAATTAGCAAGCATCGTCAAACTTGCATCCATTGACAAAATCAATGTCAATAATCCATATACATAAATCATACTATAATCAATGATATATCAAATGTGCGTAAAATTAAATACTCAATAAAAATACAATCCACTTCCTGACTCAATCCAGAGTCTAAGGAAGTCCATCGATTCCATCAACATCCATAACCTGTCATGTGTCCTACACACTTAGGAAAACTCGTCAATAACATCTTCCAATATATATATATATATATATATAAAAGCCACAACAAATCATCATCACCATATATAACCCATAATCGAATCAAAATCATAATATACCATAACCGGATCACTTGCATGCAAGTATCCTCAAAGAATATGTCAATAAAAGTGGGCTTAGTAGAGCAAGATGTTACATACACCCCCTCTTGTTTTAAACTTCATCCTGAAGTTTGTACAATATATAAATGAAATCAAACAACTGTATCAGACATAGATCTACATATCTAATCTATCAAACAATTAAGGAAATTGATTACGCATCTCATATGTGGCCTCCCAGGTAGCCGAGTGTGGACTATAGTTGTCCCACTGGACCTTGACCTGATCGACTATTCAATGTCGTATCTATCGAATGTGATGGTCCAAAATATGGATCGGCTTCGCCATGAGAGTATCCTCGTTTGATACCTACAAAGAACTCATGTCAATCACATGTGATAGATCAGAAACATAATGTCGCAAAATAGATACATGAAATACATCATGCATATGCCTCAAATAATCATGCAAGGCTAGTCGATAAGCCACAAGTACTTTCTTTTCCACAACCTTGAAAGGTCCCACAAACCTAGGAGAGAGTTTAGCACCCTTTCCAAACTTGATCAAACTCTTTTGCGGTTTTACTCACAAGAAATATTTGTCGCCAACTTCATAACTGCGTTCAAGGTGATGTGCATCAACATAGCTCTTTTGTCGATCCGACACTTCTTTAATCCTTTGTCTTATTGATTGAATCCATTCTTCCATTTCTTGGATCACTTCTGGTCCCACCAGAACCCTATCCTCAAGTCGATCCCAACTCGATGACGTCTGACATGGTCGCTCGTAAAGAAACTCAAATGATTCCATCTTAATCGTACTCTGGTAACTGTCCTTGTATGAAAATTATACCAATGGAAAGAATTCTTCCCAAATTTTATATTGGTCCATTACATACATACACAACATATCCTCCAAAACATGATTCGTTCTTTCTGTTTGTTTGTCTGTATCAGGGTGATATGATGTACTAAAATTCAGCTGCGTTCCCAAAGCCTCCTGGAAACTAGTCCAAAACCATCCTGTAAACACCAATCCTCGATCATATATAATTATTATTGGTACACCATGTAATCTCACAATCTCGTTGACAAAAACTATGGCTATAGCCAACGCCTGATACGACGTATGCACTAGAATAAATTGTGCACTCTTTTTCAGAGTGTCAACTATCAGAAAAATCAAATTGTGTCTCCTTTCTATCAGTGGAAATCCTACAATAAAATCCATCAAAATGACCTCCCATTTCAATTCCAGAATAGAGCGTGGCTGTAACAATCCTGATGGATGTCTATACTCAGCCTTCACTTGCTGACATTCTAGACATATTTCCACGTAACTAACTATGTCCTGTTTCATTCCTTTCCAGAAGAATAAAGGATTAATGTCTGCCTTCATCTTCGTGACTCCCAGATGACCCATGTACACTGCTCGATGCACTTCACTCAAGTTCAAACTTCTTAATTCATTGTTAGGAGATATGTAAATTTTGTCGTTAAATATCAAAAATCCGTTGTTGTCTAATGAATAACCTTCATACTTCCATACCAACATGGTATTTTGTCCAATATTATACTTAACTTCTTTATACCAGTCATCGTCTATCTCTAAATTTATAATTTTTTCTCGAAGATTCATCTTAAGAGGTATTACCGAGAATATGCATGGTCTCCGAATCAACACATCTACCACTCTGTTCACTATTCCTTTAATGTAAGTAATATCAAATTCATATTCACTAAGTAGTTCTGACCAATGCCTCTGTCGTGCATTCAAATCACTTTGCATAAATATATGCTGCAATCCACAATGATATGTATTTAATTTAAATTTTTCATCCAATCATATAATGTCTCCATACTCTCAAGGCATATACAATTGCTAATAACTCCAAGTCATGCATTGTATAGTTTTCCTCATGCCTTCTTAATTTCCTTGAATTGTAAGCGATCACTCGTTTGTCTTGCATCAAAAATCCACCTAAACCTTCCTTAGATGCATACCACTAATTCCTTGTCCATGTTAGCGACTTTCAGTATTGGTGTTGTCGACAACAACTCTTTATTCTTTTGAAATGATTCCGTTCATTTATATGTCCAAACAAACTTATTTTTTTTCTTTTGCAATTCCATGATCGAATTAGCTCTCTTCGAAAAATATTCGATGAACCGTCGGTAATATCCTGCTAAACCCATAAATATACGTCTTTCTTGTATGTTTTTCAGAGCTGGCCATTCCATTATAGCCTCTACTTTCGCAGGATCCACAACGATACCTTCACTAGATATGATATGTCCTAATTAATGAATATCCTTCTGGTAAAAATAACATTTAGATAACTTCCTGTACAATTTGTTTTCTCTTAGACACCGTAGGACCAATCTCAAGTGTTTTTCATTCTCTTCTTTCATCCGAGAATAAATCAGTATGTCATCAATAAATACTTGAAAAAACTTGTCCAAGTATTCATAGAACAACCCATTCATCAAACTCATGAATACCCCCGGGGAGTTTGTCAAACCGAATGGTAAAACTATAAACTCATAGTGTCCAAATTTGTCTTAAATGTAGTCTTGAGGATGTACTCCTCCTTAATCCATAATTGATGATATCGTGATCTCAAGTCAATATTTGAAAATACCGTTGCTCCTTTTATCTGGTCAAATATATCGTCAATCCTTGGCAACATATACTGGTTCTTGATCGTTTCTTTGTTCAATTGATGGTAGTCAATACAAAGTCTCCATGATCCATCCTTCTTTCTAAAAAATATCACTAGTGCACCCCATGACGATACACTCAGATGTATAAGTCCTAAATACAACAAATTATTTAGTTCAATTATCAACTCCTGCAATTCTAGTGTCGAAATCTGGTAAGGAGTTCTCGCAATAGGTTTTGTTCTAGGTTTCAAATCTATTGTAAACTCATGTTCTCTTTCTGGTGGTAGACTTGGTAGTTCCTCTTGAAACATGTCTATAAACTCTTGTACTACATGAAGGTCTTTTATTCCTTCCTCCTCTCGCTTTTCATTTAGTGCTAAGATAACATATAACTTACATCCCTTGCACATACTCTTCTGCAATTGTAGGGAAGAAATAAACCTCAGAGACACCCCCTGGTTTCTTCCTACAATCACTCTACTTCCCCCCAAATCATCTATCAAACTTAACCATTTTGTCTTACAGTTAAGTATCACATCATGAAATTCCAACCAATCCATGCTTATCACTATGTCATAGGATCCTAAGATCTTGACGTATAGGTTGGTCTTCATTACAAAATCTACCAAGTTAATGCTACAGTTCGTAACCTTTCCTCCAACTTTCTGTTTGGCATCCGATTCCATCTATACATATCTGAACTCATCTTGCTTGACTTCCTTTACCTTAATTCTCTTTAGTTCTACACTAGAAATAAATCTCTCTGTAGCTCCTGGATCTATCAAGACACTGACGATTTGATCAACGATCGTACCTGACATATCTAGCATAGTGGACTGGTGCTCAGCCTATCAGTTGTTCACTACTGCATGTATCATGTGGGCCTTCCCCAAATCTCCAAATGTAGAGGGTCTTGATGATTCGACCACCTTGGCCTTTTCAATTGGACAATCTCAATCATAATGTGGCTATCCACATGTCCAACATCCAATCTTCGGTCCAGTTCTCCTGGTCCCCGAAGTAGAAACTGTTGGCCTAACCGTTTGTGACCCTTCTTTGTTCTATTGAACATGCCTAAATTGTTGTTGCTGCAGACGTTGTTGCTGCTATTGTTGTGGTCCTCTATAGGGAGTCCTCTGCTAAGGATTCTATCATCTTGGTGTCAAGAAAATAGGTCCTTTGTGCATATCTTGATGCCCAAAAGTTTGTCTGGCTGGTGTCTAATGCTGTTATGCTCCTGATGTCATCTGTCCAGTCGGTATAGAAGGAGTCCTACCTTGAACCCCATTTTTCAGTTCTTCCTCAGTTATGAGGGCCTTCTAAACTGCATCGTGCTACGTCTGAGCCATTAGAATCCTCACCTTCGCATGACTGTTGAAGTTAAGGCCGAACACAAACTTCTTGACCTTTAAATTCTCCATGTTCATATGTGGAGCATACCTAAGTAGCTCAATGAACCTGGCCTTGTACTACGACACTGTATGAACACCCTGTCATAAGGCATTGAACTCAATGAGTTGGATCTTAATGAATTCCTTGGACAAATACCTATCACGGAACCGTTCCTCGAACAAATCCCATTACACGTCTTTGATGACCATGTTTAGTTGAGGTAGGAGTGTCTTCCACCAAACTAGAGCACTCCCCTTCAACTGAAAGACCACCATGTAGACTTTCATGTTGGAGGTGTAATCATGAAGTGCGAAGCACATCACCATGTTCTCCAACCATGCCTCGATGGCTAACCCGTCCGTGGCACCCTAGAACTTAAGAAACTTCACCTTCTCGAGTCCTCTGTGTATACTACTACTATTAGCTAGAGCGTTGCGAACCCTCATTGGGTACAAATTCTCCATCCTCATATCGATCCACGTGGTTGATCAAAGCCTCTGACATCCTTTGGAAGGATCTCATCATACCTACTACATCTCTTGCAACAACCTGCTCTTTCTTAGTAGTCTGCTCATCTCACTGAGGGTTAGATCCCTCTGGCGTGGATACTATCAGATGTGTCACATCTCTTCCTCCAACACCATGTCGTCTACTTCCCCTACGTCCTCTAACCATGATTACCTGCATGGGAAAATTTCACAATTAATTAGCGATACATCTTTAGTCATTTAGTTAACACAATGGAAGGCGTAATGGTCCAATGCCGCAGTGTTGAACCTGCTATGATACCATATGTAATGAAGACTCCATTAACACATAAAAGTAAGTGAAAAGTGGTAAAAAAAAAATTAAATGCATCAATAGAACAAGTGATATACAATGATAACATACATCAATGTTACACATTCAATTCTCATCTACATCCTACATTGCAAGTTCCATTTTACAACATCATTGCTACTAACAAAATAAATCATATCACAAAAAGAAAATCAATGATATCTACCCATCCAACCTACTTGCAGGGTTAGGACCTCCAAGACACATAATCAATGCTCAAGTCCAGGATTCATTCGATTGATTTTGACCATTTAAGGTCTCAAGACTGGCGATTGTTCTGAGGAACATGGAGATATCTACTCTCTTAACCCACTTTAATCATTAAGGTATAAAACTTAATCATGACACAATTAAATTAAATCTATGAATCGTTAAAATATTACAAGTTCATCAATTCACTAATCAATTTCATACCATAAGAGATACTCAAATGTATTAACAATATGGTGGTTATAATATTTGCACTATATCCTGTCTTTGATATGGATGTTTTATCATATTAAAAATGATGGATGATATCCATTCACCAAAACCTTAAATCCATGCTTACTCATAATACTCGTAAGAAGAAGATTTATTCAAGTTCAACACATGCGCAGAGGTCTTCAAGGTCATATCCAAGTGGAAAATGTCACTTCCACTAGTCAAAGATTTAAGATAATTGAATCAGATGGTAATTATGAGTTACATGATCACTAGTTCGAGAGTTATTATTAGTTGCGACATTGATTAAACCACAAAAGTTTCACTATAGAGTACAACTGGAGTCATTCATACCATCAGGTTTGTAGCGCGTGAATTCTCAAGGGCGCATTACCCTTCAGGATTTTAGATCACTCTACCATTATGAATTAAGAGAACTTCGATAGGATTTTTGAGAAATACAACTCTCCACAAGAAACAGACAACGATTGCACATTGTCTAAATTTGATTACCCATCCTTTTACAAAGACAGTACGATTTTCCAACATATAGCTACAATTTAAACTACGACACCCATAAAAATTCTCAATCGAAATGTAATTAATACCACAATTTTTTTACAAATTAAACATCCAAGATGCGACTATAAATATGACGATTGTAAAGGAATTAAAATCAATATTAAAGAAATTTTTAAAATAGAATAAGGATATCAAGACATCGAGTCAATTAGTTTTTCTACAACCATATAAAAATATAATTCCACCTTCTACGATTGTAAAATCTCACGGTGCATAAAACTACCAGTTAGCATGCATCTAATTCGACAGCTTCCCCGAAAGTGATGTTTAGCATGCAACTAAAAACAATGATTCTGGCAATCAAATCTTCAAAATGCTTAATCAATTGCAGAGCGAATCCATAGTCTAGATTTGTAAAGGTTTAAACCACCAAACAACTCTAAACTCGAGCTTTTCTACTTGTCTTACGGTGACCCACAAAATCTTAGATCTGAGTTTGCAAATAAAATTTAAAAGGAAACCAACGGAAGTATGGAGTTCAGACTGTAGTTAATTTACACATAGATCATCCACATTTTCCTTTAACAGTTCAGATTTCAATAAAATTGACAATGACTTAGTTAAATTAAATTCCAGAGTTACTCTCCATTCACACCGACTTGACAATAGTCTAAAATCAAGATATTTTAATCTACTGCGACCACAAAATTTCAACTAACGGATTCGAAAAGAGTACAATGGTCCACCAATCGACTTTTCAAATAAGAATTTTGTAAAATCCCCGATGATAATCAAAATCGATTTGAAAATATTAATTCAATGGTCATACAAATTGGAGTTTTCTGAAACAGAAAACGATAATACATAATCTAATGAATTATACATTCAAATTGTAAATTGATAGACAACGAAGCCACCATTTTTATATTTCAAAAACAACTTATTATATAGCGACCATGATGAAATAAACTCATGGATTAATAAATTTTTGCAGAGACTTGATAAGATATTTCTCTAGAATATATATTTAATTATAACGTTCAATAAAATTCTAACATCCAAAATTCAACACAATTATGTGGATACAATTAAATTTCTAATAAACAAGCTTTCTCTTGTTACAATTACAATTTTTAGAAATAAAAATACTAGAACCAAATGAATATGGTGGGTTGAGGATGTCCTCCAATGTCTTGCACTCCTCTTCTTCTCCCACTTGCTAATCACATAGACTTCACCGATACCTCCCAACCAATGCTAGGGATAATCTTCTTCCCCCTTAGAACCTCAAGCCACAAAGGGGCCACACACAATAAGTTAGAAAACAATAGCTCCAAGGCTTGCCTTGCAAGGAAGAGCTTCCACTCTTTGTTCAAGCTTGGTATCCCAACTCTTACAAGTAAAACAAAATCCAATTTTTTTTTGGCAACATAACATTACCAAGAATAAGTGAGCTCCATTTCCTTTCTACCACATTTGTTTTATAGAAAAACCTCAACGACACACGTCCAGATGCACAATTAGTTATATTTTAAATTAATTTAATTAGTATTATTCACCCACACACTTGTCACCCTCTCCTAAAGTTGCACAAGTAATTTTTGAAATTACTNAGGGTGAATCAATTGTTATTGTGCTTAAACAATTTTACATCTATTAAAACATTCTTAATATTTCTTCAAGTGATCATCAATATTATACAACATACAGACAACATAAATAATGAGCATCAATCACACATAAGATATACACAGAGATAGATTTTCATGAGGAAACCCATAAAGGAAGAAAACCTCTTCTTCTTCGAAATGATAGACAATCTTTTAAGTTCTGTACATCATCTATAATTGAGCGCCAACTCAATGTGAGGCTACTACCTCTATTTTACAAGATTCAACTTGTTTGAGAGCACCAACTCTCTGGTTTCTCTAGCACCCACTAGAATGAAGCACCAACTCCGTGAGTGTTCCAGCATCGACTGGATGGAAGCACCAACTTCTAGTTACATAGGCTCGAACCTGTATAACATAAAACACTTGTTCTCCCTTGCACCATCCTACCACCCTGGTTTCTTTCGCTGCAATCAGATGGAAGCTACAGCTCCCTGTGTTCAAGCACCCACTTGAACCTCTGAGGACAACAATCCTCCCTAGCACCTCCCAACCACCCTGAAATATAAAACTTTGCTTTCTGTGAATTTATTACAATGATTCAATAGTTTTCATTTGCTTACCAGGCTTATCATTGTTCAACTATGCCACTCTTCTCTTCCTACATCAATGTATCCTCTTCATCTTTCTAATCTTATCCTCTGTCTTCGCATGCACACCTCAGATTTATCTTCTTCTCACAGATATGCATATTTGATATGTGCACTTTCTGCTCTCTTCCACTATTCTGTTATATTCATCTTCTGTTCCTCATCTCTGTGTTTTCTTTCCACTGCGCATATTATAATTTTACCTTTCTATGGTTGAATTCATTTTTCACTCGGCATAGCCAACTGCGCACAGTCACAACGTGTTTCTTTTATACACTTCCTCTTAGGTTACACCTCGAATCTTCTTGGGCAAAAACACCTCAGCAACTAAATCACCAATTGTCCAAGAACCATGATTCAGTTCTGCTAAGTGAATCATAATTGAATAGTTAATCATGAAGATCAACAATAGCCCTTCGATCAGATGCTCGATTAACCAACACCGTTGGATTAAATCTGCAGGGTCTTGCGTTTATTTCTCCATTTCACATTTCGGCATTTCGGCATTTGACATTCATGTGGTGAAGTGTTTCGACACTCCAAATCTCGGTATTCGAAACCTGCACCAAAAGGTGTTTTTCTCATTTCGGCATTCCGACATTTCGACATTCCTGTGGTGAAGTGTTTCGACACTTCCAACTCCTGGTATCCAAAACTTGCACCAAAAGGTGTTTTTTCGCATTTCGGCATTCCTGGGGTGAAGTGTTTCGACTCTTCCAACTCTCGGTATCCGAAACTTGCACCAAAAGGTGTTTTTCGCATTTCAGCATTCCTATGGTGAAGTGTTTCGAAACTTCCAACGTATCCGAAAATTGCACCAAAAGGTGTTTTTCGCATTTCGACATTCCGCCATTTCAACATTCCTGTGGTGAAGTGTTTCGACACTTCCAACTCTCGGAATCCAAAACTCCGAAATGGAGTCATTGTTGATGTGCCTGTTTCTGGATTTTGGGGTTCACTACTTCAAAGTTTAAAGTTCCTTTGATCTTTGATTTCTCGGTCTGCAAAAATCCAAAATGGAGTTTTTGTTGATGTGCCTGTTTCGGGATTTCAACGTTTCGCATTTCGCAACTTTGGAACTCCTGTGATGAAGAGTCTCGACTCTTGACTCCTCCAACTCCCGGTATCCAAAACTCTGAAATGGAGTTTAGCTTCTGATACCCAAAATGGAGTTTAGCTTCTAATCTTTCCATGCGATCATTGTTGTGCTGTTGGTCATGATCTTTGCCATAAATGACAAACATGCATACTCTGCCTCTGTCTGAAAACATGCTTTAGCTTCTAATACCCGAAATGGAGTTTAGCTTCTAATCTTTCCATGCGATCATCATTGTGCTGCTGGTCGTGACCTTTGCCATCAATGACAAACACGCATACTCTGCCTCTATCTGAAAACATGCCAACAATCTCCCCCTTTGGCATTGATGGCAACCCCTTGAAGAACATCCAATTATACCACTGTAGCATCTTTAAAATTACCACACTTTCTCCCCCTTTGACATCAATGTCGAAGAAGAGACACGCTCCCCCTGATCTATTGCAGTACATACTCCCCCTGTGAACTATGAGCAACTTAGAAATACAACAGATATTCAATAAGTACTCCTCCCAACCAGGTGAGCAGATTAGACAAAAGAAGTTATAACCCCCAACTTTTGACAAAGATATCCAAAAGGGGTTGCTGCTAATGGCTTAGTAAAGATATCAACTATTTTTTCTATGGAAGGAATATAATTCACCTGAACAATTCTATTTGTAACTTGTTCTCTGAGAAAATGGTATTTTATTGGTATGTGCTAAGATTTTGAATGAAGTATAGGATTCTTATTGTGCTTAAACAAGTTGTTATTGTGCTTAAACAATTTTACATCTATTAAAACATTCTTAATCTTTCGTCAAGTGATCATCAATATTATACAACATACAGACAACATAAATAATGAGCATCAGTCACACATAAGATATACACAGAGATAGATTTTCATGAGGAAACCCATAAAGGAAGAAAACCTCTTCTTCTTCGAAATGATAGGAAATGTTTTACGTTCTGTACATCATCTATAATTGAGCACCAACTCAATGTGAGGCTACTACCTCTATTTTACAAGCTCCAACTTGTTTGAGAGCACCAACTCTCTAGTTTCTCTAGCACCCACTAGAAGGAAGCACCAACTCCGTGAGTGTTCCAGCACCGACTGAATGGAAGCACCAACTTATAGTTACACAGGCTCGAACCTGTATAACAGAAAACACTTGTTCTCCCTTGCACCATCCTACCACCTTGGTTTCTTTGGCTGCAATTAGATGGAAGCTACAACTCCCTATGTTCAAGCACCCACTTGAACCTCTGAGGACAACAGTCCTCCCTAACACCTCCCAACCACCCTGAAATATAAAACTTTGCTTTCTGTGAATTTATTACAATGATTCAATAGTTTTCATTTGCTTACCAGGCTTATCATTGTTCAACTATGCCACTCTTCTCTTCCTACATCAGTGTCTCCTCTTCATCTTTCTGATCTTATCCTCTGTCTTCGCATGCACACCTCAGATTTATCTTCTTCTCACAGATATTCATATTTGATATGTGCACTTTCTGCTCTCTTCCACTATTCTGTTATATTCATCTTCTGTTCCTCATCTCTATGTTTTCTTTCCACTGCACATATTATAATTTTACCTTTCTACGGTTGAATTCATTTTTCACTCAGCATAGCCAACTACGCAAAGTCACAACGTGTTTCTTTTATACACTTCCTCTTAGATTACACCTCGAATCTTCTTGGGAAAAAACACCTCAGCAACTAAATCACCAATTGTCCAAGAACCATGATTCAGTTCTGCTAAGTGAATCGTAATTGAACAGTTAATCATGAAGATCAACAATAGCCCTTCGATCAGATGCTTGATTAACCAACACCGTTGGATTAAATCTGCAGGGTCTTGCATTTATTTCTCCATTTCACATTTCGGCATTTCGGCATTTGACATTCATGTGGTGAAGTGTTTCGACACTCCAAATCTCAGTATCCGAAACCTGCACCAAAAGGTGTTTTTCACATTTCGGCATTCCGACATTTCGACATTCCTGTGGTGAAGTGTTTCGACACTTCCAACTCCTGGTATCCAAAACTTGCACCAAAAGGTGTTTTTTCGCATTTCGACATTCCTGGGGTGAAGTGTTTCGACTCTTCCAACTCTTGGTATCCGAAACTTGCACCAAAAGGTGTTTTTCGCATTTCAGCATTCCTGTGGTGAAGTGTTTCGAAACTTCCAACTCTCGGTATCCAAAACTTGCACCAAAAGGTGTTTTTCACATTTCTACATTCCGACATTTCAACATTCCTATGGTGAAGTGTTACGATACTTCCAACTCTCGGAATCCAAAACTCCGAAATGGAGTCATTGTTGATGTGCCTGTTTCTGGATTTTGGGGTTCACTACTTCAAAGGTTAAAGTTCCTTTGACCTTTGATTTCCCGGTCTGCGAAACTCCAAAATGGAGTTTTTGTTGATGTGCCTGTTTCGGGATTTCAGCGTTTCGCATTTCGCAACTTCAGAACTCCTGTGATGAAGAGTCTCGACTCTTGACTCCTCCAACTCCCGGTATCCAAAACTCTGAAATGGAGTTCAACTTCTGATCTTTCCATGTGATCATCGTTGTGCTGTTGGTCATGATCTTTGCCATAAATGACAAACATGCATACTCTGCCTCTGTCTGAAAACATGCTTTAGCTTCTAATACCCGAAATGGAGTTTATCTTCTAATCTTGCCATGCGATCATCATTATGCTGCTGGTCGTGACCTTTTCCATCAATGAAAAACACACATACTCTGCCTCTATCTGAAAACATGCCAACAATCTCCCCCTTTGGCATTGATGGCAACCCCTTGAAGAACATCCAATTATACCACTGTAGCATCTTTAAAATTACCACACTTTCTCCCCCTTTGACATCAATGTCGAATAAGAGACACGCTCCCCCTGATTTATTGCAGTACATACTCCCCCTGTGAACTATGATCAGCTTAGAAATACAACAGATATTCAATAAGTACTCCTCCCAACTAGGTGAACAGATTAGACAAAAGAAGTTATAACCCCCAACTTTTGACAAAGATATCCAAAAGGGGTTGCTGCTAATGGCTTAGTAAAGATATCAACTATTTTTTCTATGGAAGGAATATAATTCACCTGAACAATTCTATTTGTAACTTGTTCTCTGAGAAAATGGTATTTTATTGGTATGTGCTAAGATTTTGAATGAAGTATAGGATTCTTATTGTGCTTAAACAAGTTGTTATTGTGCTTAAACAATTTTACATCTATTAAAACATTCTTAATCTTTCGTCAAGTGATCATCAATATTATACAACATACAGACAACATAAATAATGAGCATCAGTCACACATAAGATATACACAGAGATAGATTTTCATGAGGAAACCCATAAAGGAAGAAAACCTCTTCTTCTTCGAAATGATAGGAAATGTTTTACGTTCTGTACATCATCTATAATTGAGCACCAACTCAATGTGAGGCTACTACCTCTATTTTACAAGCTCCAACTTGTTTGAGAGCACCAACTCTCTAGTTTCTCTAGCACCCACTAGAAGGAAGCACCAACTCCGTGAGTGTTCCAACACCGACTGGATGGAAGCACCAACTTCTAGTTACACAGGCTCGAACCTGTATAACAGAAAACACTTGTTCTCCCTTGAACCATCCTACCACCCTGGTTTCTTTGGCTGCAATCAGATGGAATATACAACTCCATGTGTTCAAGCACCCACTTGAACCTCTGAGGACAACAGTCCTCCCTAGCACCTCCCAACCACCCTGAAATATAAAACATTTCTTTCTGTGAATTTATTACAATGATTCAATAGTTTTCATTTGCTTACCAGACTTATCATTGTTCAACTATGCCACTCTGCTCTTCCTACATCAATGTCTCCTCTTCAGCTTTCTGATCTTATCCTCTGTCTTCGCATGCACACCCCGGATTTATCTTCTTCTCACAGATATGCATATTTGATATGTGCACTTTCTTCTCTCTTCCACTATTCTGTTATATTCATCTTCTGTTCCTCATCTCTGTGTTTTCTTTCCACTGCACATATTATAATTTTACCTTTCTACGGTTGAATTCATTTTTCACTCGGCATAGCCAACTGCGCACAGTCACAATGTGTTTCTTTTATACACTTCATCTTAGGTTACACCTCGAATCTTCTTGGGAAAAAACACCTCAGCAACTGAATCACCAATTGTCCAAGAACCATGATTCAGTTATGCTAAGTGAATCGTAATTGAACAGTTAATCATGAAGATCAACAATAGCCCTTCGATCAGATGCTCGATTAACCAACACCGTTGGATTAAATCTGCAGGGTCTTGCGTTTATTTCTCCATTTCACATTTTGGCATTTCGGTATTTGACATTCCTGTGGTGAAGTGTTTCGACACTCCAAATCTCGATATCCGAAACCTGCACCAAAAGGTGTTTTTCACATTTTGGCATTCCGACATTTCGACATTCCTGTGGTGAAGTGTTTCGACACTTCCAACTCCTGGTATCCAAAACTTGCACCAAAAGGTGTTTTTTCGCATTTCGGAATTCCTGGGGTGAAGTCTTTCGACTCTTCCAACTCTTGGTATCCGAAACTTGCACCAAAAGGTGTTTTTTTCATTTCAGCATTCCTGTGGTGAAGTGTTTCGAAACTTCCAACTCTTGGTATCCGAAACTTGCACCAAAAGGTGTTTTTCGCATTTCGACATTCCGACATTTCAACATTCCTGTGGTGAAGTGTTTCGACACTTCCAACTCTCGGAATCCAAAACTCCGAAATGGAGTCATTGTTGATGTGCCTGTTTCTGGATTTTGGGGTTCACTACTTCAAAGGTTAAAGTTCCTTTGATCTTTGATTTCCCGGTCGGCGAAACTCCAAAATGGAGTTTTTGTTGATGTGCCTGTTTCGGGATTTTAGCGTTTTGCATTTCGCAACTTCGAAACTCCTGTGATGAAGAGTCTCGACTCTTGACTCCTCCAACTCCCAGTATCCAAAACTTTGAAATGGAGTTTAGCTTCTGATACCCAAAATGGAGTTTATCTTCTAATCTTTCCATGTGATCATCGTTGTGCTGTTGGTCATGATCTTTGCCATAAATGACAAACATGCATACTCTGCCTCTGTCTAAAAACATGCTTTAGCTTCTAATACCCGAAATGGAGTTTATCTTCTAATCTTGCCATGCGATCATCATTGTGTTGCTGGTCGTGACCTTTGCCACCAATGACAAACACGCATACTCTGCCTCTATTTGAAAACATGCTAACAATATCCCCCTTTTGCATTGATGGCAACCCCTTGAAGAACATCCAATTATACCACTGCAACATCTTTAAAATCACCACACTTTCTCCCCCTTTGACATCAATGTCGAAGAAGAGACACGCTCCCCCTGATCTATTGCAGTACATACTCCCCCTGTGAACTATGAGCATCTTAGAAATACAATAGATATTCAATAAGTACTCCTCCCAACCAGGTGAACAGATTAGACAAAAGAAGTTATAACCCCCAACTTTTGACAAAGATATCCAAAAGGGGTTGCTGCTAATGGCTTAGTAAAGATTTCAACTATTTGTTCTATGGAAGGAGTATAATTCACCTGAACAATTCTATTTGTAACTTGTTCTCTGAGAAAATGGTATTTTATTGGTATGTGCTAAGATTTTGAATGAAGTATAGGATTCTTAGAGAGAATGATGGGACTGGTGTTATCACAGTGAATTGGAGTGCGATCAGTGTAATTTACCTTCAAATTTGCAAGAGTTTGTATCATCCATAAAATCTGAGTGTAGAAAGTAGTAGCAGCAATGTACTCTGCTTCTGTAGTTGATAAGGAAATAGATCCTTGATTTTTACTAAGCCATGCTACTAATGAGTCACCCAGGAAGAATGCTCCTCCACTGGTGTTTTCTCTCTCATCAACACAGTTTGCCCAATCTACATCTGAATAAGCAGTTAACTGAAAATTCTGATTTCTAGGATACCATAGACCATAAGTCATTGTCCCCTTCAAGTATTTGAATATCCTTGTGACAACTATCAAGTGACTTTGTTAGGAGATGATTGATAACGACCTACCATTCCAACTGCTTGCATTATATCAAGACGTGATGCTGTGATGTACATAAGACTGCCTATCATTGATTGGTATGTCCTTTGATCAACATCATGTGACATATCATCTTTACTGAGCTTGCAAACAACCACCATAGGTGTACTAACAGGAGATGAATCCTCCATTTGAAATTTCTTCAACATCTCTTTCAAATGTTTTTCTTGAGATATAAAAATTCCTGCAGAACTCTTTTTTACCTGTAAGCCAAGAAAATATGACAGTTCTCCTATCAAGGATTTTGCATAGAGTTAGCAAACCACTGGATAGATGATTCATTAGTACAACAAAAAACAATATCATCTACATAAACCAAAACAAATAGTAAATTATCACCTTCAGACTTAAACTGGAGATTGTTGTCAACAATACCTTTTTTGAACCCTTTGTCTTGTAAAAATTTGTCCAGTCTATAATACCAAGCTCGTGGTGCTTGTTTCAGTCCATATAAGGCCTTCTTCATCTTGCAAACATAATTAGGATTATCTGTCAATGAGAATCCTTCAGGTTGCTCCATATATACTTCTTCCTCTAGATCTCCATTAACAAAAGTTGACTTAACATCCATCTGATACACTTTAAAGTTCTTATGGCATGAATATGCAAGGAACATTCTGATGGCCTCCAATCTTGCCACTAGTGCAAAAGTTTCATCAAACTCCTGACCTTCAACTTGTGCATACCCTTTACAGACCAATCTGGATTTATT
>ML778661.1:1703465-1720743 GCA_009831015.1 Picea engelmannii | reverse complement strand
TAGAGTTAGAAACTTACTTTTGTCTCCAGTCATATGTTTGGAACATCCACTATCAATATACCAGGGATTCTTTTGTCTTTGGGATGATAACACTAGTCCACACTTGTCATCTGCTTTCTTCTTCCAAACCTTGACATTTTCAGTAGTGGGGATCAAATCTGGCTTGTAATTCCTTATGCGACAATCTGCAGCTTTATGTCCATAATTATGACAGATGTAACATTCTGGTTCACTAAATAGAAGATCATAGCGATTGTTATGCTTAACCTGCATCCTTTTCCCAGCCATCACATGATTTATAGTCTGAGGTTGTTTTTTGCTTGGTTGTCTTGATCTTTGTTGTGGAAGATGGTTATTCGTTGAATATCTTGATTGTTCATATCTAAATCTTAAAAAACAGTTTATAGCTTTGTGACCAAAATTAGAGCAAAAAAAACAATAACCATAGAAAAAACCTTTGTACCTTGAAAAAGTTTGTCTTCTTTGAGGAGGTCAATTTATTTCATGCCGATAATCTCTCTGATCTACAGATTCAGTTTTGGTACTTTTTCTTTCATTCCTTCTTGGTGGTTGATTTTCTTTCTTTGTTTCTGCAGAGTGACTATTGTCAATGTTTGAGGATTTGACAAACTTGATAGGTTCTGTATTACTTGGATGATCACTACTTGATCCTTCTTCATACCCCAAGCCAGCTTTCAACTTTGGGTTTCTTTGCTGATTTAGAATGGAGGTTAATCCTTCCAAGGCTTTAATACTTGGCAGATTTTGATGATACAATCCCTTAAACTTCTCCATTTCTTTTCTGGTTTTTACTATCTCTTCTTCTAAGGATTCACACCTTACTTTCTTCTTTGAAAACTGTTGTTTCAGTATGTCTTCTATTTTCTTTGCCTCTTCTAACTCCACTTTTAGTAGAGAACATTTTTCATCAGGTTTTTCACCATTCATTTTAAATTGCTTCAACAACTGTTTTTGTTTTCTCTTCTTACATCTGAGTCTATCAATTTCTCCCAAAGCACTGATTAATTCACCTTCCATATCCACCACAACTTCTTCATCATCCATTTCGCCTCTTGTGTGTTCATCATCAAGATCTCCCATAGACATAAGCATAAAATGATTCACTTTGTCTTCACATGATGAATCACTATCTTTGTCTTCTGAGGAATTATCATTATTTGCACACAAACTTTTCTTCTTACTATATTTCTTGAATTTGTACTTCTTTTCATCATCAGAGTTCTGGTCCTTTTTATGATGGGGACACTTAGATGCAAAATGACCTATCTTACCATAGTTAAAACATTTGAAGGGAAGCTTGCCTTGATATTTTCCCGATCATTTCTTTAACCTTCTCACAAATTTTGCCTCAATATCATCTAAATCTGAATCAATATTATTGTCTGCTTTAAAAAATGCTTCTCTAGTAATGGATTTATCTTTGTTGATTCTCATTTCATATACAGTTAAAGTTCCTAGTATTTGATCAATGGACAGAGTTTTAAGATCATTTAGTTCTTCTATTGCAGAGACTTTTGGATTAAATTTATCAAGCAAAGATCTTAAAATCTTTTGAACTAAAATTGATTCTTCAAACTTCTCACCAAGACCCTTCATGGAATTCACAAGTTCTTCAAATCTTAAAAAATACTTGCTAACTGTTTCATCTTCATTCATCTTTAGTTGTTCAAACTTCAACCTAAATGTTTGAAGTTTGGCATCTTTTACTTTCTCATTTCCTTCATAGCTGCTAATAAGTTTATCCCACATTTCTTTGGAAGTTTGAAGATGCATCACCTTTACAAACTCAGCTTCTGCAAGTCCATTCAAGGTAGCATTCATTCCCTTAGCATTAAAGCTAAATTCTAACTTATCATCCTTGGAAGCTAGCACAACAGGATTTATGTATCCAGTCTCTACTACATCCCAAACATCAACACCTAAGGCCATTAGGTATGTTCTCATTCTAACCTTCCAAAAGGAAAAAATTGTTCCATCAAATAGAGGAGGCTTACTAGCTGAAGTCCTTTCATGACTTGTCATGTTTAAGCTTACATATCTACCTTTAAATAAAAGGAACCCGCTCTGATACCAATTGTTGAAATTACTAAGACAACTGAGAGGGGGGGGGTGAATTAGTTGTTATTGTGCTTAAACAATTTCATGTCTATTAAAACATTCTTAATATTTCTTCAAGTGATCATCAATATTATACAACATATGGAAAACATAAATAATGAGCATCAATCACACATAAGATAT
Organism: Picea engelmannii; assembly: GCA_009831015.1. Lineage (NCBI taxonomy): Eukaryota > Viridiplantae > Streptophyta > Pinopsida > Pinales > Pinaceae > Picea > Picea engelmannii. The sequence continues at coordinate 1,718,481 of ML778661.1, read as the reverse complement.
ACACAGAGATAGATTTTCACGAGGAAACCCAGAAAGGGATAAACCCTCTTCTTCTTAGAAATGGTAGGCAGTCTTTTAAGTTATGTACATCATCTAAAATTGAGCACCAACTCAATGTGAGGCTACTACCTCTATTTTACAATCTCCAACTTGTTTGAGAGCACCAACTCTCTGGCTTCTCTAGCACCCACTAGAAGGAAACACCAACTCCCTGAGTGTTCCAGCACTGACTAGATGGAAGCACCAACTTCCAGTTACACAGGCTCCAACCTATATAACAGAGAACATTTGTTCTCCCTTGCACCACCCTACCACCTTGGTTTCTCTGTCTATAACCAGATGGAAGCTACAATTCCCTGTGTTCAAGCACCCACTTGAACCTCCGAGGACAACAATCCTCCCTAGCACCTCCCAACCACCTTGAAATATAAAACTTTGCTTTCTGTGAATTTATTACAGTGATTCAATAGTTTTCATTTGCTTACTAGGCTTATCACTGTTCAGCTATGCCGCTCTACTCTGCCTGCATCAGTGTCTCCTCTTCAACTTTCTGATCTTATCCTCTGTCTCAGCATGCACACCTCAGATTTATCTTCTTCTCACAAATATGCATCTTTGATATGTGCACTTTCGACTCTCTTCCACTATTATGTTATATTCAGCTTTTGTTCCTCATCTATGTGTTTTCTTTCCACTGTGCATACTATAATTTTACCTTTCTACGGTTCAATTCATTTTTCACTCGGCACAACCAACCGTGCATAGTCATAGTGTGTTTATTTTATACACTTCCTCTTAGGTTACACCTCGAATATTCTTGGGAAAAAACGCCTCAGTAACTGAATCACGAACCATCCAAGAACCATGATTCGGTTCTGCTAACTGAATCATAACTGGACAGTTAATCATGAAGATCAACAATACACCTTCGATCAGATGCTCAGATAACCAATACCATTGGATTAAATCTGCAGGGTCTTGCATTTATTTCACCATTTCTCATTTCGGCATTTTGACATTTTGACATTCCTGTGGTGAAGTGTTTCGACACTTCAACTCCCGGTATCCGAAACCTGCACCAAAAGGTTTTTTTCACATTTCGACATTCCGACATTTCAGCATTCTTGTGGTCAATTGTTTCAACACTTCCAACTCCCAGTATCCGAAACTTGCACCAAAAGGTGTTTTTCTCATTTCGACATTCTTGTGGTGAAGTGTTTCGACACTTCCAACTCCTGATATCCGAAACTTGCACCAAAAGATGTTTTTCGCATTTTGACATTTCGACATTTCAACATTCCTGTGGTGAAGTGTTTCGACACTTCCAACTCCCGGTATCCAAAGCTTGCACCAAAAGGTGTTTTTCGCATTTCGACATTCTGGCATTTCAGAATTCCTGTGGTGAAGTGTTTCGACACTTCCAACTCTCAGAATCCGAAACTCTAAAATGGAGTCATTGTTGATGTGCCTGTTTCAGGATTTCAGGGTTCACTACTTCAAAGGTTAAAGTTCCTTTGATCTTTGATTTCCCGGTCTGCGAAACTCCAAAATGGAGTCTTTGTTGATGTGCCTGTTTTGGGATTTCGACGTTTCACATTTTGCAACTTTGGGACTCCTGTGATGAAGAGTCTCGAATCTTGACTCCTCCAACTCCCGGAATCCGAAACTCCAAAATGGAGTTTAGCTTCTGATCTTTCCATGCGATCATCGTTGTGCTGCTGGTCATGATCTTTCCCATAAATGACAAACACACATACTCTACCTCTGTCTGAAAACATGCTTTAGCTTCTGATACCCGAAATGGACTTTAGCTTCTGATCTTGCCATGCGATCATCGTTGTGCTACTGGTCGTGATCTTTGCCATCAATGACAAACACTCATACTCTTCCTTTGTCTAAAAACATGCCAACAGTAATTACCACTTTTATTTGATTTAAAAATCCAATTTGCCTCACATTCCTCAATGTGTTCCTATTTTCACTCTTAGTTGTCCCTTTGTTCCCCAAATTCTCATTTAATGAGTGTCCCCTAACTAGATCTTAGTCAGAGTTGGATTACGAGACATCTTCTAGTTAGACTTAGTAGTAGCTTGACTCAAGATACTTATCCTATGTGTACACCTATTCTCTCATGTTTTATTTCTTTCCATTTTAAAATCCAATTTATTAATTTCATGCACAAATGTGCAATTTATCCATTGTTTTAATTTTTTATTTATCTTCTTCCTAGAGTTTCATTTTATTCTAAATCCTTTTATTTTATTTAATATTTTAACTAGTCCTAAATTAAAATTAGACTTGAACTTAGTCTAGGACTTAATCTTATACTTTTGTTAGGCTTTATAACTAATAATTTATTGTTTAATTAATTATTTTATTCTAACAAGGTCTAATCACTTCAATGTTTTCTAGGCCACCTAGATTTATTGAATCAAGTTTTTAATTACGCGACGTGCCCTTCAAGACGCACCTTCGTGCTCCAAGGGTGCCAATCTCCTTGGAATTGTTTTGGAAGTTTTTCAACCTTTGGAGTCAACACTCCACTCGGTCGACCTTGTGAGAGACTAAGGGCTTCTAAGGAATAATGACTCCGAATTATTGCGCATCCCTTAGAAATATTCGCGAGTGACTGCATCAGTCTTCCCTCATGACATCGTGGACCTATCAAACAAGGTAATCGTTAACCTACCATTCAGGCCATGACAGGATTGCTAGTAAGCTGTGATAGGGGCGTTTCCACACCTCTCCCTCAAATGTTTGGTTTCTATGCATGGCCCCTTTACTCCTTATGTGAGTCATATTAGCAAGAATCGTCAAGCCTACATCCACTAACAAAAATAGTGTCAATAATCCAAATACATAAATCATACTGTAATCAATCATATATCACATGTTCATAAAATGAAATACTAAATAAAAATACAATCCACTTCCTGACTCAATCCAGAGTCCAAGGAAGTCCATCGATGCCATCAACATCCATAACCTGTCATGTGTCCTGCACACTCAGGACAAATCATCAATAACACACACACACACACACACACACACACACACACACACACACACATATAATAAGTCACAACACATCATCACCATAAATAACCCATAATTGAAACAAAATAATAATATACCATAACCGGATCACTTGCATGCAAGTGTCCTCAAAGAATATGTCAATAAAAGTGGGCTCAGTAGAGCGAGATGTTACAAATGAGCTATATCCTTTATGATCACTACGGGGAAGGTATGATGGTCTGAGATCTTATGCATCAGCTTTTTACACGATTAAAGGTATGCATTTATGTATGTTTTTATGGTTATATCTTGGAGATTTTTGTTATATGATTTGAGGCATATCTTGGAGGTATTTCGCACATGACTAGAAGCATAGAATGGTGATTTTGGGCATATGATTTGAGGGACATCTTGGATATCATGGCTTATGCTTGTTAAACATCTTAGATATTTTGGTACATGCTTGATACATATTTTTGGCACATGCTTTTTACATTGTTTGAGGCATATCTTGGATGTTTGGTACATGCTTGAGGTATATCATGGATGTTATGGCACATGTTTGAGGCATATCTTGGATGTTTTGGTATATGATTGAGGCATATCTTTGGTACATATTTGAGGCATATCATGGATATTTTGGCACATGATTAAGGAATATTTTGGCACATCATTTATTGCACATCTTGGTGATTTTTGGGCATATGTTTTGGGAGATGTTCTTGGTGATATTGGCATAAGATTTATGTGATTGAACCAGTTTTGATGATGATTGTTATCCCCATTTTGTGGATAACTAAGGATATTATGTCTCGAGGCCCTCAAGTTGCAAATATGGAGTGCCGAGAGACTACATGACCAACAATACCCTTTTGCACAGATGGAAAGCCCTCTCACCACCACAAATGGTCACAAATTTCCAGATGAAATCCACCACATCAGTTGGCTTCCGGAAGGTAGTGGACCTTGCTCTATGAGGTACAAGTCAGTATTATGGTGAGTATCATTTCAATATTTAATCCAGTCGATTATTTTGCATCTTAGATTACTCTATATTTCATGACATATGCTTGGACATTATGCCTTTTTCCTTGTTTCACCTTGGTGGTTGACATTGTGCCCTAGTAAGTGGTTTTCCTTAGGGATGGGTTTTCTACTAGGAACTCTCTTAATGATACATCATACTATTCCTGACCATACTTACCACTTTCCATCATTATTCCCCTCCATTTCCTTATCTTTTGGGATTTTAGGGTGTATTGACCCGATAAGGGGTTGTCCCTCACTCTATGGGAAGAAGGGGATGAAGGCCCAAAGGGATTGATGTTAGATAAAAGATAAAATACTTGTATGAACCTTCCAAATGCTTCACCCAAGGATCACCCAAGAAAGTAGCGAAACACTAATTTTGAGTAAATGAGACCCACAATATAATAAATAATGCTTAAAAGGTTAGTTGAAGGATACGAGGTCTCATCACAAGCCGACCTATCACGTCCATGAATATCTAGTGGTATGACATAGCCATAATCTGGTCAACAAACCAGGGTAATGGATCTTTGTTGTATGGCTAAGAGAAAGGGGGTATCATCAAAAGCCAACCTTCTCATTTCCACAAGGTGTTTGTGGGTAACATTTCCATTATCTGGTCACCACGCTAGGGAAGTGACCTTCAACCTTTCCTTAAAATTTTAAAAGAATAAAAGAATGGAAATTAATGGGCTTGGAAAAATTGCATTTTGGACGAAGGTACCAAACACCCTCTACAAAGGCACCCATGAATGAGACACTATGATCCCTTGTATGTCATGTGCCCTATGCCCATTGAGTCTTGACCCCAACCACTTCATCCACTTTACATGGATTAGAGAGGGATCTCTTGGAAACTCTCCTTGACCTAGGGAAAGATCTACCCAATAGGATACCTCGTCAACCCTCCCATATTCAAGCTTGAAAAGTCACACAGTGTCTTTGAGCTGTTAATTGTTTGATATAATGATCTTTGATGCACACACTTATATGGCTTATTTATTGATTTGATTCACTTATCATGATTTTATGACTTGAGATCCTTGGAGGGTGTGCTCATTTGTCTTTATAGGACCTAGTTGGTGGACAATTTTGGGAGAACAAGCCTAGCTTGGGCTTCCATGGGGATGCAAGCCCACAGGTTGGATGCAAAGGGACCACATGCTAGATGAAGAAGATAAAACTTGAAATGCCTTGAAGATGACTTGGACGATGTATCCTATCCCCCACATGGAAAACATTTTTCTTAGGAGAGGCAAAACATATCCTTTTTTAGCATGAAATCATCTAGAGGGTTAGGGCTTGGTGGTGATGTAGCCACTCATTGACACATGGATGTTTTGAGGAGAATAAGGTATTCATCACGATGATATTGTATATATGTTTGGCATGTAGCCTTTGGAGGCCTACCCATGCTTCTCCAACACCAACGACTTCTTCTAAGTGGCAAAACACCCCCTAAAGGGGAGACACCCATGTAAAATTAGGGTTTTATTTGTGCAAACGTGAAACTTTAAATGGATTGTTTAATATTAATTTGTTAAAGGGGGGAATATTAGGGTAGTTGACCCCTAGTATTTTGGTTTACCCCTTAATTTATGGACAAGTCACCTTAGTGACATCTTGTATAAATAAGAGATCATAAGATCTCATTTAGACATAACTCTCCCTCTTGTGAGAAGACTTGATTTGAAATTTTCACTACAATTGGAATATTTGTCTCTTGTGCACTTGTTTATGGCTATATTTTATGAATGGTTGATGGAGGAGCGAGGCACTAGCATTGGATGAATTTATAGTTTTTATGGTGGATTGTCTTAGTTGTATAAATTTAAATGACAAAATCAATAAGCTAATAATTCTGTCATACACTTAGCAACCTATAGATAAATGTCATCAATGAACTCTGATATGTATAAAATCACATTCATAAATTACCATATGAAAAAATACACATTGCTAAGCACTTTAGCAATGAAATAAACACAATGAACAACATTCATTCAACCATGAATAACTCAGAAATTTAGGCAAATGCCAGGGAAAACCCCAATGTGGGGAAACCCAAAGAGAGAGAGAGATTCTATTAGCTTCATGAAAGATTTATCAGTAGCTACAATACACTTTCTAGCCAAGAGAGACAACTTACAACACAAAAATGTCCCACCAAAAAACTACCTTGAAACCCATGCCATAGTCCATGCAACTGTAGAGATTTGCTGAAAATGGCACCTCAAAAAATGTGCCCAAAACATGTAGTTGTACCTTGCCTTCTGTACGACTAACCTCCTTCAGAAATGTCTGCAAATGCTTCCTTGAAAAATGTGCCTTCTCTTGCCTTGATTTATGTGACAAATTTTGTTGTTGTACGACATGTATGGATCCATACAGTATAGCCTATACCATCAAATAAAACAACAACACTCAAAATATGAAATTCCTCCTTGGGATTTGTGCCCAATATCTCTTGGGAAATGTGCCAAATTGCTGCTCACTTTCCTCTCCAAACTCTCCTCAGAAATTTCTCACACTCTTCTTCACTTGTGTCTTGCACACTACCCAATGCATTATTTTATAATTTCTGAAGATGACCTTTTACCTCCCACGCGTATTTTCACCTTCCCCAACCCTAAATCCAAATTCCAATATCTAATCTTGAATTTACAAGATCAAGGGCCATGATTCATTCCCTCCAAAATAAATCACTTAAAATATTAAAGTACATTTCACTTTATTCCATAAGTGCACTTTATGAAATAAAGTCACTTTAGTATTAGAAGGTGCACTTCATTAAAAAGTCACTTTAATAAAAGAACCACTTTATCACAACTTTATAAAAACCCATTACAAAGTTAAGTGCCTAGTAGTGTTAGCATAAGGTTACATCTGCATACATGACAAAACATGCAGAGTACGTCCCGATATAAAAAGCTAACACTCCCTCTTAGCGAGGGAAGTACTTGCTTCCATCACTATCATCTGATTCCATCACACTATGCTTAGTAGGATCTCCCTCTGAACTTGGAGCCATCCTCAACACTTGCACATAACTCAAACTAGAATATATTCTCTTGATAGATACCCGAAAACCTAAGCTCCTTGAAGAATCCACTCCACCCTGAGCATCGGTTCGATCACACCGGCTGAACCTTCTGCCAATGCTCCGAAGATACTCCCTCTCTTCTCTCAGAATGAAAGACTGAATCCTTGGTACCACCGAAGTATTAGGATCCTCCTCATGCTCTTCATCATATGTTGAATCATACCCTGAAGGTTGTCCTCGCAACATATACAACCTATCCACCTGATCACCAATCAGCTGTGGTTCCATTGGGTCTGCTCCCTCCCTGTAGATAAATACATGTTCCCTCTTGAATAATGTATGATATCCTACATCCTCCAAGGCTGAGACTGAGAGCAAGTTAAACCTAAAACCTGGAACAAATAGAACTCCATCAAGCTCTAGGAATCCTCCCTACTCGAGTCATAATCTAATATTTTCAACTCCACGTCATCTCGCACCATACCATCTTCATTCTCCACCAGTAGGTCAAGACCTATCTCTATATTAATAAGGAGTACTCGCCAGATTCCTGTCATGTGGCAAGAGGCTCCACTATCCACAATCCATCTGAAATCACCCCCAAATCCTCCACTACTGACACTGGATACTATAGTAACCAAAGAAAATTCCCTATAATACTTGGAAGTAAAGTCCTCCATGGATGTTGTAACAACTATCTTAGGCCCCTCCGATTCCTTATTCTTCTTCTTATTCCTCTCATGACAATGAGAAGCAACATGTACCAACTGGTTACAACAATAACTTCTGACTTTACTCAAGTCCCTCTTGAAACTTCCTTTCTTCTTTCTCTTTGCAACAAGAACAACAGTCTCATTAGCTCCATCTATCTTCTGTCCAATTCTCTGAGATACTTTCTAGATCTCCTCCTGAGTGAAATCATCCCATAGTCTGATCCAATTTGGAAGACACTCACGACCCACCAAAAACTTCCCAAATATTTCCCATTCCTTGGTGAAGCCTTTCAAGGCTATCCTCACCAACTCTGAATCTGATATGATCTCTCCAACTGCAGACAACTCATATTTCACTTGAGCTACCAGGGTAAGATAATAATATAGACTCTCCTCCTTACCCATCTTGGTATCATGCAACGTAGCCTTCAAGGCCATCTTCTAGTTTTCATTCTTCGCCTCAAATAAGTTCTTAAGTGCACCCCACATCTCTTTGGTTGTCTTCTTCTGAACCAAGTGTGGGATAAGGTGATCCTTCACCCCATCCAGAATAATCCTCTGAGATTTGGCCTCCTTAACCTCATGCAAATACAAAGAAATAGGATCTGTTGTGGGAGACACAACAACAAAACTGACATAGTTCCAAATCTTGTTCTCCTTGAGAACAACTGACATCTAGACCTTCCACTGCAAATAGTTGGAAATTCCATCCAACTAATCCTCAAATATAATGCATGCAACCATATTCCCTGTTACATCTCAAGGAAAACAATAAAAAAATTCCCCCCCTTCAAACTTGCCCAAAAATCTCACTGCTCACTATCATCCAGGGAATATATGATATGATATGGGTACAAGCACTTAACAGGGAATGGAAAAAATCATATCATTTAAAACCCATTACAAAGTTAAGTGCCTAGTAGTGTCAACATAAGGTTACATCTGCATACAAGACAAAACATGTTGAGTACCTCCCGAGATAAAAGGCTAACATTAGCATATTTCTTGATTTTTGTATGGTCTTCTACTCTTATGCTATCATTTTTTCACGTCAAGGATTGTTGTGCTGGGAGATAAGTGGGAAGTAAGAACATTTACGTGCCCACTCTAGTCTCCATCATTTATTGCTTGAAGTTCATTGATGTTGCAAGGGTTTGTTTGAGGAAGTAAGAGCATTTACACTCATCATTCTCAAACCCTAACTAGAGATACTTTCCTTGGGAAGTAAGAGGATTTACACCCCCAAGGAAGTAGAATCTCTAGTTCATTTACTTGACTCCATTAACCCAATATTTAAAGGCACTAGTCGTTTCTTTTTTGCATTGGAGATATAAAATTTGCCTTGGAAAATGTGAAATTTTGTCTTTTGAAAGATCTCTTCCTTGGAGTTGGTTTGCCACATTGAGAGGAATCTTCCCCTACTAGAGCATCCCCTCTCTCTCACTACTTTAATTTATGTTACACACTTTAACCTACAACCATTAAGGCTACATAACCCTAGCTACCAACCCTCTCTTAAATCCTAAAGTAACCCTAGACTAGATCTTAAACTTTTCTCACTAACTCTACTAACTAGGGCACATATTTTGGATCAATTGTTGGCAAATTTTGATGGTTAACTTCACTGCTGCATGCCATTGAATGCTACAGACATAAGGCTGTAATTTTCTGCAGAAATCACATGTTATAACAACTTTCTTTATTCAGCCTCATAGTGCCATTTTTTAGTCATAATTGATTGCCTAATTCATTGATAATATTGTTGATTGAAATTATGATTTACATGCTAATTTGAATGTCTTACTTGCTGATATAAATTGTCATCTATTGCTGCAAATTAGGGACACAAATATTAACTTGATGATCCACACTAACATATATCATTGCAAGTTGGATTTTATCGTATTTCAGGCAAGTACAATCATCCGGAGAAGTACTACAACTTTGGGGAAACAATCACTTGAATTACAAGGCATATATTTCCACATTTCACTCCATTTATATTTGAACTCTAGGGGCTCCAGTTCCATCTCTATCCATCCTCATCTCATTTCCCCCTAGGGTCACCTAGATTGCCTCCCTAGAGTGACCTAGTCACCCTTGAACTGTGGGACCTACATCGAGGTGACATTGGGTGTAGGATTCCCAAATTGTAGCACTTGATTTTGTGGTTGGGTTGAGATTTTCCCAACCTACAACTTGCGCTATAACATTTTGGTGCCATTTCTAGGGAAAATTTTGAATCTTCTTCGTACCCTAACAACAGTTTAGTAAGCTACACCAAAGCCTTTCCCTTATATTTCCCAGTGACTCCACCTAAGGGACATTCCCTTTTCCTTGATGAGCTCATCTTGAATCTCATCTAGCAACTCCACCTTTTGAGAATCCTTCTTTCCCCAAACCTTTTTCCCCTGGGAGGTTCAAGCCTTCTAAGGTTTACCAAAGAAGGCCTCCTCTCAAGTCTCCCATTGCTAAAACCATTTTCCATAATACCCTTCCTCTTGTTCCAATGGCTTTCCCTTGGTCAAGGGACCTCTACAAACCCTTTAACATGGTCAATATCTAAGGTTACCTTAATAAAATGCCAAAAAAAGTCAACAAGTGGTTGCCAAAGTTCCAAGGAAACAATGTGATGATTACTGAAGACCAAATTTATGTCATGGGCTGGGACATGGACAATGCAGGTATTGATCATGAAGATATGGCCATGAGGTTATTTTCTTTATCATTGACTGAAGAAGCCCTTGATTGGTTCAAAGGACTGCTTGATAATCATATCACGTCCTATGATGATTTTTCCAACTTATTCAAGAGCATATGGTCGAGCAAGGAAAATGGTGGGACACTTGGGACTCGGTTCAATCAAATAAAGAAAAAGGAGAATGAAATAGTAAAGGAATTCATTTCTAGATTTGGCAGGTTGTACAATCAAATTCCAACAGATTACCGTCCTACGACATCATTAGTTAGTCTCCTTTACATGAATGATTTTGAAGGGAAGTTCTAATACATTCTCAAAGATAAAAATCCCACATCATTGGCAGAGGATAAAGAGTTCAATATTGACATTGAAGAGAATCTCCTTGATTAAAAAATAAAATGTTTTCAGTACCCTCATACCAAGACAGAAGCAAGGATGAAGATTTCCAACAACAATATTCTTGATCTGATTGCTCTCCTGAATTAGAAGATAGACCAAATGAATACTCAGTTTGTTTAGGTGAAGAATCATCTTATGAACCATATGACTACAATAGAAAGAAATCAATCTACTCCTATACCTCAATTTTCCAGACAACAGATAGATGCCATTGATTAGAAACTAAGGCCTCAACAAGAGGCAAAGGCCCCAAATACTTTGAAACCTGTTGGGATAGTTGATATAGAATATTGGTGTCTCCCATGACAAGAAACCTACAGGGAAGATGAGTTCCCCCGATGAGACAAATATTATTCCGACAATATAAACTTCATGATTTTCAATTTCGACGATGAACAAGTTACCCAATAACATATCAATGAAGCCAAAAGAATAGGAGAAAGAGAGGGGAGACTTCAGGCCTTAAATAAATTGAAAGATGATCAAAAGAAGGAATTAAGGAGGAGGGAAATTCTAACCTACACCGGAAGAAAAAATGCTTCATCCCCTCCGTCACAGCCTAGTACTCCTCTTCCATCAACAGAAAAGGTGGCTCCACCACCTCCACCACCTCCACCACCAATATGTGAGTTTCTTCTTAAGATGACTCCTACATATGATATTCAGTTAAATATAGATGTTTCAAGCATGTTTGGAAAACTAAATATGACGGTCCCAATGACAGAGATGTGTAATATCCCTTCCGTGAAAAGGGAAATTTTGAAAGTCTTACAGGTGCCAACCGAGAAGGAGGATCCTCCCATCATTTTGGAAACTATATATATTGATTGAACAAAGGACAAGAACCCTCCTTTCTATATTTCATTAGGAATGAATGGCCTCTGCTTAAACAACTGCATGATTGATTCATGGGCCTCAACAAATGCCATGTCATTGAAGGTGATGAAACAAATTGGTTTGAAAACAACCCAACCTTATGGAAATGTTTGTGGTATTGATTTAAGAAGAGTCGAGGTCTTGGGGGTGTGTGAATATGTTGAGGTATTTTTGATATATTTTCCACATATCAGCGTCCCCATGGACATATTGGTGATCTATGTTCCAGATTCCCGGGGGATGCTCTTGTCGAGGACCTGGTCCTTAGCCCTTGGAGGTTTCCTCATCATGAACCTTACACATGCATATATTCCTATGGGAAATGTCACATATGAGATCTTACATAATAGGGAAAAGAAAGATACACATGTGATGGATCTAAGAGGCCCTAATTATGTCAGTGAACACTACTATGATATGCCTCCACAATTTATTGAGTATGATCCATACGAGTTACCCTTCATGCAGGAAGATTCCATAGAGATGTTTCTCCCATGGACAAATAAGAAGAAGAATGAAAAATACCATGGCAAGGATCTAGGGTCTATTCGTATTATGAAAGAAGAAGATGAGAAATATGAAGAAATCGTCAAAGAGACAGTCCACGCAGAGCTTCCATGTGATGAGAATACACCTTGCATCAATTTCAATGAAGGAAGTCTTGTGCTCATGTGGGACAAAAGAAAAGGAAAGATCATATATGACCAAAAAGACAACAATTAATGGCTTGGACCTTACATCATTAAGAAGAAGTCTGACAAAGAAAGGTACTATCTGACAGCTTTAGACGGGAGGAAGATGCCACTACCGGTAGATGGATCTCTTCTCCAAACTCAAATCGAGGTCACATGAATTCTTCAGGGCCCATGCCCCAGGTAAGTAGGCAAGTCAGTTTGATTCCCTGCATTTGCATCTTGATTTCTCATATTAGTTTAGATGCATTTCATTTTCGTTTTTCTTTACGTGCATATTCATTTCATGCTTAACTTAGAAATTTTTGAAAAAATGTCAAAATTTTCTTTTTTCTAGCTTAGTTGGTTTTGATTATGATCATATGAGAACAAGGATGAGTATGCCATCCTGCACTTGACGGATTGATGTTTCCTTGCAGGCACAGGTCTACCAGGAGATGTTGCGGTTCTCATGTACTCTACGAGAAGCACATGTCCCCAAGTAGGAGCCATATGTTATCCCCATTTTTTGGATAACTAAGGAGATTATGTCTCAAGGCCCTCAAGTTGTAGATATGGAGTGTCGAGAGACTACATGACCAACAATACCCTTTTGCATAGATGGAAACCCCTCTCACCACCATAAATGGTCACAAATTTCCAGATGGCATCCACCACATCAGCTGGTTTCTGGAAGGCAGTGGGCCTTGCTCCATGAGGTACAAGTCTGTATTATGGTGAGAATCATTTCAATATCTAAGCCAATTGAGTATGTTGTATCTTAGATTTCTCTAAATTTCATGACATATGCTCGGACATTATGCCTTTTTCCCTGCTTCACCTTGGTGGTTGACATTGTTCCCTAGTAAGTGGTTTTCCTTGGGGACGAGTTTGCTATCGGGAACTCCATTAATGATCCATCGTACCATTCCCGACCATACTTACCACTTTCCATCATTATTCCCCTCCATTTCCTTATGTATTGGGATTTTATGGTGTATTGACTCGAGAAGGGGTTGTCCCTCACTCTATGGGAAGAAGGGGTTGAAGGAAGAAAGGGATTGATGTTGGGTAAAAGATAAAATCCTTGTATGAAACTTCCAAATTATTTGCCCATGGATCACCCAAGAAATAAGTGAAACACTTATAATTGAGTAAAGGGGTCTTGCAATATAATAAATAATATTTAAAAGGTTAGTTGAAGGATAGGAGGTATCATCACGAGCCGCCCTATCACATCCATGAATATCTAGTGGTATGACATTGCCATCATCTGGTCACCAAACCAGGGTAATGGTTCTGAGTTGCATGATTGAGAGAAAGGGGGTCACATCACGAGCCAACCTTCTCATTTCCACTAGGTGTTTGTGGGTGACAATGTCATTATCTGGTCACCACTCCAGGGAATCGACCTTCAACCTCTCCTTAAAATTATGAAAGAATAAAAGAATGGCAATTAATGGGCTTGGAAAAAGTGCATTTCAGACGAAGGTACCACACACCCTCTAAAAAGGAACCCATGAATGAGACACTACAGACCATTGTATGTCATGAGCCCTATGTCCATTAAGTCTTGACCCCAACCACTTCATCCACTTTACATGGCTTAGAGAGGGATCTCTTGGAAACTCTCCTTGACCTAGGGCAAGATCTACCCAATAGGACGCCTAGTCAACCCTCCCATATTCAAGCTTGACAAGTTGCATAGTGTCTTTGAGCAATTAATTGTTTGATATAGTGATCTTTGATGTACATGCTTAGGTGACTGATTTATTGATTGAATACACTTATCATGATGTTATGACTTGAGATCCTTGGAGAGCATCGTCATTTATCTTTGAAGGACCTAGTTGGTGGACAATTTTGGGAGAACAAGCCTAGCTTGGGCTTCCATTAGGCTGCAAGTCCACAGGTTGGATGCCAAGGGCCCACATGTTGGATGAAGAATACAAAACTTGAAAGGCCCTGAATATGCCTTGGATGATGCATCCTATCCCCCACATGCCAAACATTTTTCCTAGGAGAGGAAAAACGTCTCTGTTTTGAGCATGACGCCATCTAAGGGGTTAGGGCTTGGTGGTGATGTAGCCACTCATTGACACATGGATGTTTTGAGGAGAATAAGGTCCTCACCATGAGGATATTGTCTAGCTGATTGCAATGTGGCCTTTGGAGGCCTACCCATGCTTCTCCAACACCAACGACTTCTTCTAAATGGAAAAATGTCCCCTAAAGGGGAGACATCCATGTAAAATTAGGGTTTTATTTGTGCAAAAGTGAAACTTTAAATGGATTATTTAATATCACTTTGTTAAAGGGTGTAAGATTAGGGTTGTTGACCCCTAGTCTTTTGGTTTACCCCTTAATTTATGGAAAAGTCACCTTAGTGACATTTTGTATAAATAAGAGATCATAGGATATCATTTGGACATAACTATCCCTCTTGTGAGAAGACTTGATGCTATACTTGGCATATTTGTCTCTTTTTCAATTGTTTATGGATATATTTTATGAATGGTTGATGGAGGAGTGAGTTTCTTGTTGGATTACTGAGAGGGGGGGGGGG